>BSBH01000092.1:0-75732 GCA_026013035.2 Dothideomycetes sp. NU30 | reverse complement strand
GCAAGCGGCGGTCCTCTTGGTATGATCGGTGGCCTGGCCGGCGGCAAGGGTGGCGCCGGTGGCGATCTCCTCGGCGGTCTTACTGGCGGTGCCAACGGCAAGGGCGGCGCCGATGCTTCCGCAAGCGGCGGTCCTCTTGGTATGATCGGTGGCCTGGCCGGCGGCAAGGGTGGCGCCGGTGGCGATCTCCTCGGCGGCCTTACCGGCGGTGCTAGCGGCAAGGGTGGTGCCGATGCTTCTGGAAGTGGCCAGGCCGGCACTGATGTTTCTGCCAGCGGCAATGCCGGGGGTGAAGGTTCTGCAAGCGGTTCCGGAAATGTTTCTGGTGGTGCTTCGGGCAGTGCCTCCGCCGGTGCTTCTCCCGCCACATACGGTGGTGCCTCGTACAGCAACTGAATCAGCTCGTCTGGAGCCAAAGAAAGGAATTACTCCATACGATATCCTACAACTCACCCATCTAATTCCGGACTCTCCTTCAGCTAGGTCTCTCTAGCGCGGGCCGTTGGAAGAGGTAATAATTCTCTAGCATTCTTCAGACCATGATTCCATTTTTTCGTCTTTTATTCCCTTTCACAGAGCAGATGGCAGATGATTCGATGCCAAGTACACGCATGTTACCATGTATCTCATACATATACATATAGATATCACGAAACTTATTTTACTTGTTCTACTTTTTAGTGTACATGTTTTCTTGTCCTCTGGATGAACCTTGGAGTTGAAGTATCCTGTTTGGATATCTGTGGTGTACTGAGTAGTCTTTCTTCATGAGTTTGGGTAATCTTTGATCCTTTGGACATGTAAGGAGGTTCCGTTGGAATGCTTTACAGGCTACTTGAGGTTAAGGATAGTGCGAGGTTAAGGATATTGCGAGGTTAAGGATAGTGCGAGGTCCATGAAAGTGCGAGGTTTATAAAAGTGCGAGGTCGATAATAGGTAGGTATGTGAATTAGAAGGGCAACTTTAAGCGGGCTATACCAATGACGTAGGGGTTCAATCGTTCAATGTTCAAGCAGTCGCAAACCTTGTTAAGTCCCTCTCATCAAGCATGCCAGATGCCGGACAACAATGCAGAGCCGCCGGTGAAGCTCTCGCTGCCATTGGTAAGAGTTTTCGCTTACACGTGCAACCACAGACATTGACAATGGAGTAGGAGTTTCAGCAGGACATATTCCGCGAACTTCGCGAGGAGGATGAGCTCGTTATCATGGCGCGTGGCCTCGGGCTACTGCGCATCGTCACAAATCTACTACACTCATACGACGCTGCTGGAAACAACTTGATCGTAATTGTAGGCGCCGACGACCGCGAAAATGGATGGATTGGAGAAGCCCTGGCCGAACACGCAGCCATCAGCGCATCACCCAAATGCCGCGGTCTCAGTCTGGTCAACACCGACTTGACAGATGTGGGCCAGCGAGAGAAAATGTACAAACAGGGCGGAATCTTTACTGTCACCTCCCGCATTCTTGTCGTCGACCTGCTCACAGAGAACTTGGATCCCGCCAAAATTACTGGTCTGGTTGTCCTCCATGCCGAACGCATCACTGCCACTTCCCTCGAGGCCTTTATCGTTCGTGTATACCGCCAGAAGAATAAGCAGGGTTTCCTCAAGGCCTTTTCTGATTCGCCCGAGCCCTTTGCAAGTGGCTTCGCTCCCCTGGCCACCATGATGCGCAACCTGTTCCTCCGTCGTCCTGCTCTGTATCCTCGTTTCCACGTCACTGTCGCCAAATCCCTCGAAGGTCGAAAGAAGGCAGAGGTCATTGAACTCGAGGTTCCTATGACCGACGCCATGCGTGACATACAAAACGCCATCCTCGAATGTGTCGACACCAGCATTTCAGAGTTGAAAAAGGGCAATACTGGTCTCGACATGGAAGAGTGGAATTTGGACAGTGCTTTGCATCGCAACTTTGACACCATAGTTCGTCGACAACTCGATCCCGTGTGGCATCGTACCACCTTCCGAACACGCCAGATTGTACGCGACCTGAGTCTGTTACGCAACATGCTTTACTATCTTCTCACTTTCGACGCCGTCAGTTTCTTGCGATATCTTGATACTGTATACGCCGCCTCTACACCTCCGCCCGGCTCGAACCGCCAAAACCAGTCTCCCTGGCTGTTCCTCAGCGCAGCACATACCATCTTCGATTCTGCCAAACGACGCGTTTATACTGGTGATATCAAGAAAGATCAAACCGTAAATTCCAGAACTGGTATACCAGATTCATTGCGCCCTGTGCTGGAAGAGATGCCCAAATGGAACCTTCTGGCTGAGATTCTGGAAGAGATCGAACGAGATATGTACTTTAATCCCTCTTTCCAGGAAGAATCCAATGGCAGCATTTTGATCATGTGTGGTGACCAAGGATCATGTAGACAGATCCGTGAGTACCTCCAGAGCATGCATGTACTTCCGGATCTCAAGCCCAAGTCAGACGACATGATAGAGGATGCGACCGGCCCTTCTGGTGTTGCGATGATGCGGCGAAAGCTCAGAAACTACTTCTTCTGGAAACGTGACTTCCTCCGAGTCAGTAATTCACTGTTTGCAGAGAATCAGAAGTCTATCAACGGCACCAAAGATCAAAGGCAAGGTGCTGCCGGAAGAGGAGGTCGTGGCGGTGGATCCAACAAACGTCGCCGCATGCGCGGCGGTGCATCTACTTCAGCGCCTACACGGAATGAGATTGGCAGCATACATGTTGCTGGCGACAAGGAATCCCATGTTCAGAGTCTTCTGGCTGAGCTTGAGCCCACCGAGGCTGAGGCGCAACAGAAAGCAGAGATCGGTGCCGATCCTCTAGAAGACATGGACGAGTTCTATGAGCTGTACGACATGAAAGACTTGATAATGGTACATCCTTACGATGGCGACATGGACGAGCATGTTCTTGAAGAAGTCAAACCGAGATACGTCATCATGTACGAGCCAGATGCGGCCTTTATCCGGCGTATTGAGGTTTACAGAAGTGGTCACTCGAACAGAAACGTCAGAGTCTACTTTATGTACTACGGCGGCAGCGTGGAGGAACAACGTTATCTCAGCGCCGTGAGAAAGGAGAAGGATGCTTTCACCAAGCTGATTCGTGAAAGAGGTACAATGGCGGTCACTCTCACACATGATCTTGCAGGGCTCGATCCGCAGGAGTCTTTCTTGCGTACAGTCAACACTCGAATTGCTGGTGGTGGTCGACTTGTAGCTACTGCAGAGCCACCCAGAGTAGTGATTGATGTTCGAGAGTTCCGCTCTTCTCTGCCGTCACTTTGTCACGGGAGAAACATGGTCATTGTTCCCTGCACTCTGACTGTAGGTGATTATGTCTTGACCCCAGACATTTGCATCGAGAGAAAGTCGATCAAGGACTTGATTCAATCATTCCAAAATGGTCGTCTCTATCACCAGTCAGAAGTGATGCTTCAACACTACAAAAGCCCAATGCTGCTTATCGAATTCGACGCACAAAAGTCGTTCACTCTGGAGCCTTTTGCCGATCTCTCCACATCTGTCGGCTCTGCTGCCATGCAAGCCTCAGATCTGCAGAGCAAACTCGTTCTCCTCACTCTAGCCTTCCCACGATTGAGAGTCATTTGGTCATCGTCACCTTACCAAACGGCAGAAATTTTCGAGGAGCTCAAGAAGCAGCAAGAAGAACCAGATCCAATTAAGGCCGTCAACATTGGTCTTGAGGAAAGCGACATGGACGGGCAGCAGAGAACGTTCAACCAGCTACCACAAGATATGCTTCGTGCTGTGCCTGGTGTTACGCCCAAGAACCTCAACACCCTTATTCTGAATTACGAAAATGTGGCAGAGGTCGCTAATGCGGATCAAGAACGGCTTAGTGTACAGGTTGGCAAAGAGGCTGGACGACAGATCTACCGCTTCTTCAACCGTAGTGTGTTTGATGACTGAGTGGTTTTATCTTACTCCATCGAGTAGCACGTTCATAGACAAATCATGCTATTGTCGATTTCATAACCAAAAACAGGCCTATCACATCCTCTAGCTGTGCTCGTATTCTCTGGTGCGCTAGTAGCGACAAGGTCGCTATGAAAATACTATCATCCTTCGACCTCCTCTTCCTGCCTATGCCTGGATACACCGTGCCTGTGAAAGATAGCCACGGCCTATCACTCTTCACTCAAACTCAAGTCAACGATCTCCCTGTTCTTTCACAAGCCAGGAGAACACATCCCTTGGCTGACAACGCGGTGCCCACCCCACAACTCCAACCTTTCAATAACATGTGCTATCCCATGGGAAAACACATTCATTCCAACCCAGCTCTCTATAACGCTACACACGCATTCTTATTGTTTGCAAAGCATTGTTATACAGTACTGTGTTATTTGTTGAGTCTACCTGGCGTAGCCTACCACAATAGACACAGAGATCTTCTACTCGCTTCTATTCAACATTTTCGGACTCAAAGTAATACCTTCGGAGCCCGATCACACATCAAGGCTTCTACCTCTTTTTCGCGCTCACACCAAGGTCGAACCTATAAAGTCCGAGACCTTTTCTCTCGAAGCTTACAGACCTCCAACTCTTCATCAAAGGGAAAAATGACTGTCAAGAAAGATCGTCTCCTCCGCTTCAAAGCTCTCGCCCCGGACGGCAAGTTCTACACCTGGTCACAAGTAAATCGCAAAGACAAACACGCCATCTACCAAGCCAGGAAGAAGATCCAATCAACCGCAGAATATCTCATTGCCAACGAGCAACAGCGCCTTCGGATGATGGAAGAAGTTGAGGTGAAAACTAAGGAGAGGAGGAAGAGGAATGGTCTTCATGCCGAGTGCATGTTTTACGGGTATGGGAAGCCTATTGAGCGTGTTATCAAGGTTGAGGAGGAAGGAAATGGAGTTGATTTGGGAACCGTGAAGAAGGAAGATGGGGAAGAGGGGATGGTTGTGAAGGTGGAGGAACAACAGCGAAGGTTTTCCAGACTGGGATGCTCAACCCTGGAACAACCAGGATAGCAATGCATCTTACACCTTGCTGGAAACGGCACAGGAAATGGCTTCGAGCTCCGTGGAACAGGATCACAAAGCGCTGGAAGATGAATATCAGTGTGAGGTGCCATCCCACTTTCGTGGAATCGAGTACATCACCATCTCTGATGACGAAGACGTTGTCATCTGAGGAAAGGAAAACATCTCAGAGGATGTCATAAGCGAGAAGAGAAAAAGGCCAAAGGAAATGGGACGGGAAGAGGGGAAGAAGGTTGTTCCTGATCTCAAAGATTGGAAGCATGTGTACGTAGGATATAGAATATTTGCATCTTATCTCTAACTCACCATGTCACGCACCTCCTCTATTCTAAATTGCTAAACCTGCACTCTTCGCAGGTGGAAAAATGCTCGCAGTCATGTATATCTCAATACTTGATCAATACTTTTCCCCTTGCTCCTATGTGATGATTCTTCCTCATGTCTTCAGACAGTACATTCTTGTCGGTGGGAATCCTAGAAACAATAGATTGTTCGCATGATTACATCCTAAGTGTCCATCTGGTCATGCATGTGCCATGGGAAACAGTGTTATATTAGTTGTTCAGTTGGTAAAAGTAATTATAGCTGAGAAGCGAAACTAATTAGTTCGTGACATTGCGCCTCATCTCACAAATCGAGCAGCATGAGAAAATTCGCCAGAAGATTCGCTAGCAGTTTGTGCGCCATGCTCCGGTTGAGGATAATAGTAAGCGGCGACTGCGATGAGAACGTAGACCAAGAAGCAAAGAGCACCTTCAAGGTAATTACTCTTGCCGTCTCGCAAAAAGCCACCCACGACGATGATTGCAAGAATGAGAACAACGGCGTCGAACAGCTCGAAGTTCAATGACATGGCGTCGTTACCCTATAATGGTCAGCATACGAGTCACCAGACTGTGTCATCGAAGCACTTACTAGTCCCCAACCCACGATTACAACGAGAGGGGTGTTGAGAAGAGCTGTTTGAATGCTTGCACCCAAGACATGGGAGAGAGCAAAGTTCATCTGATTGTCCCAAGCTTCGTCGATGGCTGTCAAATGTTCGGCCGCCTTCTCGACCAGTGGTACGAGGATCAGACCTATGAAGGCGTCGGGTACATGTCTCTCCTCCACCAGGAATTCAATCTGCTGGACCAGAAAAACAGCCATCATAGCGACAAAGGTCAATGCAAGTACGATGGCAACAACAGCCTCGGTGAAAGTGAGCTTCTCTTTGGCGAGATCACGATGACGATCAGCATCGCGTTGTTCGTCTTCTTCGAGGATATCCTCGAATAAGGAGTGGTGAGACCGGGCTTGGAAATAAACATAGATGACGAATGCGATAAGGAGAATGATAGCAGCCGCGCGGGAGATGCGTGTGACTTGTGCGTCAAGTACGTCGAGGTTGTTGGCAAAACGACTTGACAGGGCAGTAGAGTAGGCGACGGGAATGATCAGTGCCATACCTGCAACCATGAGAAGATTCGATGCGGTTTCTGACACTGCATCATGGAAGCCCTGATCTTTTCGTTTGAGGCCGCCGAAGAAGAAACAAAGACCGACGCAGAAAAGGAGATTGGCAAGAATGCTACCAAGAATGGCAGCCCGGATGACGGGGACGTTTGATTGGCCACGTCCTCCGTCCGTCAAGAGTACCATGAAGAGGATGATTTCGACCAAGGATCCTGAACAGAGTCAGCGTGCGGCTGAAATAAATGGCGTATGGCACCTACCTAACAATGTCTCCATGATCAATCCAATAACGGTGGGCATTTTCCTAGCTAACTCCTGACCAGCAAATCCGAGAAGGTTTGCTGAGGGAACCATTGCGATGTATGACAGAATGAAGATCCACAGTTGAAGGTCAGGTCTCGCAAAGTGCTGATTAGAATATTAGCTATCGAAACACATGTGTTTGATAACGGGATCATACCATGACAATGGCAGCGGGGACGAAAGGCCAAAGTACATTGACACATTTGCTGGCAGTGCAGGAAGACCTCCATATCAATTTGCAGAACTTCAGAGGACTGAAACCACGTCTTCCTGATTCTCCGTTTGGTTGCACGTATTTGTGGACTTTGTGGCCATTGTGATTGTAGCCTGGCAAGACGCCCGTCTCTCCTTGCTCTTGATTCTTTGGTTCTGTCGTGTAGCCACTAGAAGATGAGCGACCATTAGGACGAGGCTTTTGTCTGGATGTCATGTTGACTCGTATTTTGTTAGGTGCGCAAGAGATCACGATATGTTCTGATCGAGAAGGCAGGTATACGCGTTGTCCTTCACGGGCAAAAGCTGCGATCTAAAGGAAAACGATCAATCATAGGAGATGATGGAAGGAGAATGGAGGATTGAAGAGTCGATTGCGAAGAAACAAACACGCTCTGGAACCAGCAAGCGCCTCTCACGTCGCAGCACAGATTTCCTTGAATTATGCATATTTTACCTGGCACGGCCATCAACCTAGGTATGTCTTCCAAGGGATATGATGCGCTGGCTCCCCTTTCCCCAGACTCAGCCTCGCGCCAAGATATACCAAGGCGGACATTGTTGTCCTGAAGCTGGTCTGGATCGAGAAGATGGTATTCCCCAGGAGTCAGCATGAGCGTTCTTGTCGCTCCTGATTCTTGACAACTGAACGATACGCCCAGTCAACGCGATGCGAATTGACATTATGTCAACATTAAGCTTGCCAAATCAAGCCTCCTATGCCATATCCTTTCATCTCGATGTTCCAACAGAATTTGTGGGAAATGTGATCCTCGCTTAATTCAATCTTTGGAAATAAGGAAGCTTTCACACGTGCTTGGCAACGGGATAGCCAATTTTATTTCTGAAGGCTTGCTTCAGCTTGCAGCATCATCTTCTGAACTCAAACTTCCGATTGAAACAATTCGTGATGATCGCATCTTGTGAGCTAATATTTATACTTGCCTCTATGACATGCACTCATTTTTCAATCCACCTCCGGAGTACTTGACAACAAGAGCATAACAGTAACCCTGATTTTTGCTTCCGTCGTAGTATCCGCCGATCGATTGGTTGTAAATATCACATATCGACAGGAGGGAAGTACAGCAGCTCGCACCTTCCTTGGACGACAGATCCCGCGTCTATCGGAATGCAAACATGTCGTCATCATGAACTCTTCTGCTGTTTGTTCCAAACACATCTCCATTCTCCTAACAGTCCCATAACCACAAGACCATAATGCTAGAACTTACTGTTTTGATCACCCTTTTTCCCATTCTTCTTAACATTGCCCTACGCGAGCCCTACCCATGGCTACTTGTGATAAGCATCGCTCTCATCGCCTTCATCTCAATTCAGCTGGTAACGCTACTGCACACCATATTTCTCTATCCTCGTTACTTCAGCGCTCTCCGAGACCTTCCCACCGCAAGCCAAGGTCCTGCCTGGAAGCGACTACTTGTCGAGCCGACGGGTGACAAACTCGCCCTGATGATGCAAGCCGAGCCCATCGACACTATCGTTCGATATCATGGTGTCCTGAACTCAGAAAGACTTCTCCTTACCCATCCAAAGGATATCGAACAAGTCTTCGATTCGCAAGCATACGAGTTCGGAAGATCGTACCTGATACGCCGTCTCTTGTCACCAATACTAGGGAAGAACAGTTTGGTTACTGCCGATGGTGCCGATCATCTGGCCTTCCGAAAGGACATTCACTCAGCGTTCTTTTCTGAACGCGTTGCGGGACTATGCCCATTATTCTAGAAGAAGGCGGCATCTCTTGATCGTGCCATCACTGCCCGCAATCTTGCCGTTCAAGCCATAAGACAGAACAACATCATCGACATTCTTGACTTCCTTGAGCAAATCACATTCGACATCACCTTGACCACTCTCTTCGGAGCAGCCCCTCTCAAGGAGAGACCAGCGTTGGATGTTCTTCTGAGAGAGTTCCGACAGGCATTCTCAATCTCGTCTGGAGTACATGCAGGCAAAGAAATGGCTCTCGAGACTATCCTTCCTGCACACCTTTTCTTTGGATTGGTATCTCTCGATGACGTGAGGAGAACAAAGACGTCGATGACCGAGATTCGTGCATGCTGTCAGGCACAGATCAAATATCGGCGAGAGAACTTCACTGAACAGTCTCGAGCTGTTCCAGACAAGGACATCCTGGACACAGCCCTTAAGCTTGAAATCATAAGTGACGAAGAAATTTTGGAGCTATGCACCACGTTTCTGGCTGCGGGCTTTCAGACTACATCTGTAGAAGTTGCTTGGGCGATCTACTTTCTTTCATCGAGACCTGGTCTCCAAGGCCTTCTGCGCTCACAGATCCGAGCTCACCTTTCATCTCCTGACCAAAAAGATTTCTTCATGACGCCTGCCAAGGTACATGATATTCCACTCTTGATGGCAGTGTGTGACGAAACTTTGCGGATGGCACCCGTGGTTCACACAAATTATAGGGAGGCCCGGGCTGACACTCTGCTGCTGGGGTCTGGCAGAGTCGTTTCTGGAGGGACCATACTCGCCGTATCACCCTGGGCAATCCACCGATCATCTTCATTCTGGAAAGGAGGTAAACCCTCGGAGAAACGGTCTGAAGCGTCTCATATGACCTTTCCCGATCCCAGCAACTTTGATCCCACACGTTGGCTAACGGACAAGAAAGGAGGAGCGAAGATGCGATATTCGTTCATTCCGTTCGGTCGAGGACCACGATGTTGTATTGCAGAGGAATTTGCAAGAGACGAGATGGCAATAATCCTTGCTGCCCTGATTGGCAGATATGATTTTGCTTTCAAGTCGAGCGGCCATGATGGTAACCCTAATCCCGAAGATCTGAGGACATCTTTTGGGTTTATCGCAAGGCCAGTCAAACTCATGGTGCAAGCACAGAATATCGAAGGGTGGTGAGATGAGTCAACGAACCTGCAAGGAGATGAGACATGTCAAGCGACGTTGTTGGGCGAAGGGAAGTGTATTAGTATTGCCTCGATAATCCTACTACCGTCTGTCAGAAGTGGAGTTATGAAGAGTCGTTGTTTGGCATAAGAATACTATCAACCAGTTTCTCGAAATTCAAGGGAGCTTTTTCTAGGGTCTTCGGCCTCGGACATTCTTCCACTAGTATAGAATAAGGAATGACACGAAGAAGGGCTCGCTTTATCGGACTAATCGGTCGTGACATGTGAGACTTCTTTGCCGAGCTGTCGGTAGTAGCAGACTGTACATAGATCTACAAAAGAGTTGTGTCAAGTAAAACAAAACTACTATTATTATCTATATTCATGAAATCTGATAGATTCTTTATTTATACCTAGGATTTGATACACTATAGAAAAGAATCGACACAGTGATAGATAGCTGCTTGCATCGATATAGCTGTTTGATCGAGCTGTTGCTGATTCCGAGATCGAATCCAGAGCTCCTGCCGAGTATAAAAAGGGCAAATCTCCTCTGCATACCAATGTAGGGCTGATTTATCTCGAGCGTTTGAAATCTGACCTGGTGTCAAGACTCCTGATGCAAGAAGCTGCTTTTCCCATCTTGAAAGAAAGCAGATTTCAAGCTTATAATGAACGAATTGGACTCGCGTGGGAGCATACGTCTAAGTCTTCGTCCTTGGTTCTCATCCTCGAAATAGTCGTCATCGCTTCTCAAGATAAATAATGTCCGACGATAGAAAAAATGTTTTGGAAACTTTGTTGCCTCGATAAATCTACTACCATCTGTCAAAAGTGGGATTGTGAAGAAACATTGATTGGTATGATAGTCGCTTCAAGTGTCTTTACCTAGATATGATGAAGCTAAGCGATGGCGCATTCTGAAACCACGCTTGCTACTCCACCTTCATCGACAATCACATGGCTAAGACTTCCACCAATAGACAGTATGCGTGTTTGACGAACACCACTATATCATCAAACTCGATACATCGGCAGCGTCGTCCTTGCACAGATATCTCATTCTTGCTGTATAGAAGAAAATCCCATCAATCAGACGAGAAAAGAATTTAGATTCGATTACGCGATGTGTTCCGCTGAAATGGCAGGTAAGTATCTGATATATTACCAAGTATGCATGTCGTAGATCTGCCGCACGCGATGCTTGAACCTGGAGCGAGCTTCTTTTGCTTGCGCTCGTATATTTCTTCTTGTGTGGCTCTCTTCTTTCCGTCTTTCCAATCCTGCAAAACAGAAAGCGTCTGTAATCATGTTCGGTTCATCATTGCTCATGCTGACTAGTGTGCTTGCCGCAACGGCATCTGCAGCCCTTACGTATAAGGGAGCGGACATCTCCAGCCTCTTGATGTTGGAGGGGCAAGGAAAAACATTCAAGACGACCTCTGGCACGGTACAAGGACTGGAATTTATACTCAAGAATTCTGGAGCCAACTCTGTTCGTCAAAGAGTGTGGGTCAACCCAAGCGACGGCAACTACAACCTCGACTACAATGTGAAGTTGTCGAAACGAGTTGTCAATGCTGGCATGAGTGTCTATCTCGATTTGCACTTGTCAGATACGTGGGCAGACCCTTCTCATCAAACCACTCCACAGGCTTGGGACGACAGCACTATCGGTAACCTCAAGTACACTGTATACAACTACACCAAGGATGTGTGCAATCGATATGCCAAGGAGGGAATCAACCCTGCCATCGTCTCTATTGGCAATGAGATTCGTGCTGGTCTGCTGTGGCCACTGGGAGGCACTTCTTCCTATTACAACATAGCGGATTTGTTGCACTCGGCATCTGCTGGTATCAAGGATTCGAAGCTCTCGACCAAGCCCAAGATTATGATACACCTCGACAATGGCTGGGATGAGGGTACTCAGACTTGGTGGTACAAGACAATTCTTGGACAAGGACCTTTCAAGACATCGGACTTTGATATGATAGGAGTCAGCTATTACCCCTTCTACAACGAAAAGGCATACCTCGGTAGTCTCAAGTACTCTCTGCAACAACTCAGCTCGACATATGGCAAGCAGCTCGTGGTTGCAGAGACCAACTGGCCTTATCAGTGTAGCAGCCCAGCATATGCATTCCCCTCAGATACCACATATATCCCAATCTCGGCAGCAGGACAAGCCGAGTGGATCGAGGCGGTAGGCAAGATTGTAGCTGGGGTTAATGGCGGAGTGGGATTGTACTACTGGGAGCCAGGATTTTTGGGAAATGCTGGATTGGGGTCTAGCTGCCAGGACAATCTTTTGGTGGACAGTTCGGGCAAGGCGAGGAGTGGATTGGCTGCTTTCAAGAACATTTGAGCAGGTTACAGAGTAAAGAGTGCCGATGTGCTGATACAACTGCCTTTTCTGGACTAGTGGACCCCATGTTTTAGCGCCCGTCGGGTCGTTGGTCGAGGCAACAACGGGGGTGGAGGTGGAAGGCGTCAAGGGCGTCCGTCTCCAGAGCTCGAGCTTCCAATTCTGTGCATCAGTCATACCTAGATTTGTTTGATCACATATCCACAACGAGATTGTGTGAGTAAAATTGGGTTCCTTCCGATCGCGTAGATTTGGCGATTCCAACAATAGCAAGCATGGGCCTGCCGTAAGTTTCCTCCTGGTGTTGTCCAAGAGCACGAGTGAGCGACAAGAGTCAGCCGGCAACGCGCTCATGACGCGTTTAGTGATATTTGAGAAGTTGTTCTAACACGACGACAGAATCTGGCGAGACCCCGAAGAGGTGGCCAGCGCAGGCGCGGTGAGCAAAGTTAAGAACGACAGCACAGCCGGCGCTCGCTCTCCCATCCGCCGTCAAAATCGCACAAGTCAAGATCGCCCTCCGTGGGCCAGACGTGCAGCTCCTGCTCCTGCTCCTGCTCCTGCTCCTGCTCCGCCGCCAGTGTCGGACGCCCCTCTACCATCACGGGATCAAGAAGCTTTGTTAGCATTCTCGAATCATCGCCGCCATGCGCGTCGTAGCCAGGACAGCAGCACGAGCGCAGAACACCGTCGCTCGAGGCCCGACAGCTTTCTGCCCCCGCCACTTGGACGAGACCGTCCGCAGTCGCGCAATGGACTGGCCTCAAGTCTTCCCACTCCTCCACTCGACCTCGACTCGACCGTCCCTTCCCGCATCGTGCTCCTGCGCCCAGGACAATCTTCACCTCATCCCTTGAGCTTCGCCCATCGCCCACAGTCTCCTGAAGACGGCTTGGGTGACCGCAATCGCAGCCTCTCGCCTACCCTCGTTGATGCATGGCACATGATTGGCTCAACCGTCACACCTGATGACTCTCTCCCATCCACAGACTCGAGTTTTGCTGCCACTCAAGCCTCGGCCTCATTCGCTGCCACACAACCTTCCACGCAGCCCACCTCAAACTCTGATCGGGAAGAGACGCCTGTTGTCTTGATTCGCAACTCAGCAACCGACTCATCTTCATCACACCAGAGTATTCATGAACGCCGTGCAGTCGAGCGTTTGCTCTATGATCTCGCCATGCAGACAGCCGAAGGCCGCGCCCAAATCCAACTCATCCGTCATATGCCCCCTGAGGAATCAGAATGGTATCACCATCACGCCAATCAACAAGAAGAACGCCAAGAAGACGACAACGACCAAGACGAAGCACCCGTCCCTGATCCCTTCATCTTCACTGATGAGATTCAAGAACGCTCACGTCGAGTTGCCGATCAGACACTTCGTTACTTCAACTACAGGCACGCTCTTGCCGATGCTACCGACACGCATCCACCTTCATCTGGCTCGACACGTCCTCGACGCCCGAGTGCCGTTATTGCTCGTCTGATAGCAGAGCGACGTCGTCAAGGAGAAGCCGATGCTGCTGAGCACCGTTCTGAAGACTCGAGAGCTTAGGATGCTTTTCGTTTCTACTTGATGGAGCTCGAGAGACAAGGGTCAGCCTCTCTTGCGTGAACATACGTCTCTTCACGGTGGTATCGGGCACGTCCATATCATGGGTCTCTCATACTATGGTGATTATGGTGATGATGACTTTTCTGATATTTAGCGACGGCGCAAGGAGTTTTTTCTTTCTGGCTTTTTCCGTGTTTTTTTTTTATACTTTTTGCTTCCTTTCGTTCATGTTCATACTCACTACACGTAAGGTCTTGGTCTAGGGGCAAGATCTGCTGGTCTATCAAGCCTCTACAACAAAGATTCACCTTCGAATTTTAGGGATTGCCTCGAAAGCCCTATAATACAAAAGTTCACCTCTTTTTCTTCTTGTGCTTCCACTTGTTCTTGGCTCTGCAGTTCTTTTGTGCGGAATTGGTGAAAAGTGTCAATATGTATAAGGTCATGCTAGAATCCTCTTCTGGCCTGGCGATAGTCATCTGCCCCTGCTCCTGCCGATGTCCGCTGCCTGCTCCCGGAATGAAAGCGCATAGTATCGAGTGCTGACACAAGGCACTCGTCCGGCGAAGTGATGTTAGGATGTCTCTTGACGGTCCAAGGGTGCGTGAGAGTGAGGAAGTATTGCAGGATTCAGATCTCGAAAGAGGTTTGCTCGGTGAGATCGATGGGAATCGTGGGTCCTGCATACGGACCGGAGCTCTCATCATATGTGCCAAATTCTTCATACAGGGTGTCGTCGATTCTCCCACAATGATCTTCTGGTGTGACTGGTAATTCTCAGGGTCCAGCGGCTCCAACGCGTGGATCTTTAGCAACTGCTTACACACAAGGGAACACGGCAGGTGAACATTTAGTAAGGTGGAGTGCTGTCTGCAGTGCCGTCTCTTAGCTTGCGTTCACCGAGACCACGCAAGAGCTTGACAAAGAGGTCGGCACCTTTGTCCTGCTGGCGCCAAGCTGAGATTGTATCGGATGAGTATTTATGTCGACATTTTCCGAAAGACTCTGTGGAGAATACGGACACATCACTCTTACTGTTTCTACAACTAAGGTTCGCAGGAGATACGACTGGACCAGATGAGCACACGATGTAATTGCACCACTACGGAAAGGCAGGCTGTACCAAGGACAAGGTCCTCAAGAGTGGCGGAGGCCACATAATTTGATGGTAAAGGGTCTGTAACCATATAACTGATCGTCTGCATCTCTGCAGGCTTGCAAAGATTTTGAAAGAACAACTAAAGCACTGCAGACGTTCACTTCCATCATTAGCATTTGTTGGTGAGAATATTCCAATCCACCCACCTCGCTCCCTCCCAAAAGTCATACACTCAAGATTTCCGTGACATGATTTCTACATCCTCGACATGATCGACCATAGCCTTATCCTCCAAGACCTCTCCCTCTCTTGCAATATCTCTTTCCGTCAACGTGACAACCTTGTCACCAAACGCCGCCGCAATCTCTTCCAAAGTCTTTTGTTTAGTTTCCCTGTTGTTACCTCATCAGTACCAGTCAAATCACCACGACATCAGAATCCTCAGGGTAAGGATCAGGGAAAGGATCAGGGGCACTTACGGGAAGTAGAAAAAAGCAATAAGGAGGAAGAAGAGAGAGCATGCCACAAAAACGTAATAGTAGTTCTCATGTATGTTGGCAAAAGCACTGGGACCTGCCTCGGTGATTGCGACGTTGACAATGAAGTGCGACGCGCTTGCCAATCCCATCACTTTTGAGCGGAGGGAGATGGGTACGACTTCGGCGCCGTAGAGCCAGGTTGTGCTGTTCAGCATTCCGTCTGTGGTTTATTGTGTTAGATAAACTTCAGTTCTCTGAGCAATCACATAGAGGGGATGGAAGGGAAAATGTAAGAAAAGTAGGGAAGAATAGAGCAAAGGTGCGAGGAAAGCAACCATAGAGGGGAAAGAGGAAGGAAGGATTGAGAGGAGAGAGTAGACAAACAGTAAGTAACAACGAAGAGATAAATCCCTAGAATAGCAAATCCTTTGCCAACTTGGTTGTTAGTGTTCTGAAAGCAGCGTTGCATTACTGCTGCGTAGATTTCGATCACTACTATGCCTGCTAGACCTGTGAGGATCATTCTGTCATTCGTGATACGTTAGCCCAGATCAATTTCATATACTTGGTTTATTTCAAGCATACTTTCGTCGTCCCCATTGATCTAAAAGGTATCTCGTGGTAATGGCGTTGGACAAGAATGCGATCGTTCCGTAGACTGCGGCTAGAGCTAGGATGGTTTTTGCGTTGATGCCCAGAGACTTGTATAGGATCGCTTTAGAAATTGAATTAACAGCTGTGCCTCGTTCATGTCAATGGTTTTGATGGCATACTTTGATAATACTATGGGTTGTCAGCTATGTCTCTTCTTTGAAAGCAGACTCAACGTCGGCTTACCTGAATTACATTGACTCCAGTCAGAGAAGTCATGGTCTGCACAGCAATCGACCTATCCCAGGAATCAGCATTCTCTGAGCATGACAGAGTGTGTTCGGAATTTTACGCACACCATGGCACGATGCCTAAACAATTTCCAAATCTCCTTGTACGACTTGACTTCCCTCTCCATCTCATACTCGATCTGTGCCCGCATGAAAGCAAACTCCTCATGAGCTTGCTGCGAATGCAAATCACGACGAATCTTGACAAACTCTCTTCTAGCATCATCGATGCGGCCAATGCGAAGGAGCTGTCGTGGTGAATCGGGCATGAAGGTCTGAAGTCCAATGAATAGGATGACGCCCCATGGGACTTGTAAACCAAGTGGTAGTCGCCATTGTGTGGACCCGTAAGAGGCATAGCTGCATGCGAAGCCGACCCAATTGGACATCATGGTTCCGAAAGAGATCCCGCAACCGGATATTCCTCCGATGAGACCTCTATGTTTGGATGAGGATATCTCGGACAGGTAGATTGGTACGGTAGCGACGAGGCCACTGGAAGGACGTGTCAGCTTTTTGCCGAAGACTTAGTATCCCGGTAGATATCTCTGCTTACCCAACAGCAAATCCTGCAAGTGCTCGTCCAGCCAGAAACATGCCTATGTTGATAGAAGCTGTCTGTACTACCGTACCTATCGTTACAATAACACAAAGTACTTGCATGAACCGAATGCGACCAAGTTTGTCGGCTATAGCAGTCTGGGTCAAAGCACCCAGTGCCTCACCAGCAATGTATACGGCAACAACCTATTCTGTTTCAGCATACATTCCGATGCTAGAAGCTCGAAGATCATACTGCTCCAGTAAGGCCTTTTGAAGGATGATGCATATAACTAATCCAACTCTGATGGGCGATAGCTGTTCCCTGGTCGTCAGCTTTGCCGCCAAAGATCTCCTCATGTTAGTTGAGACTCACTTGTGGTAGCAATACCAGTATCGAATCCAAACAGAAAGGTTCCAATAGCAGCGAACAGCGCTACCCCAAACGTGTATGCCTGACTCATCTTGGTGGTATCTTCCTCTCAATCTCGCTGAGAGTCCGAAAGTGTCATGAAATATTGGAAAGATAGCACGAAGAAGATGAAAATTGATAGCCAAAAATATCAAGGATCGAAACCGGTCTCGTGATGAGTCTTATGAACATGATTTGTACCTACGAAGATCTGCATATACTGCTACGTTTGTGGTAAGGTGGTGATATTGTACCACCCCGCTCTGGGGTAGGATTGGGGTTCGTGGGGTGGGAAGAAGTCCGTTTCGGTGGTCGGGTCATCCTTGAGCGAGCGTGTCTTACCAGGACCACCTGTTGACATCACTGTTGGTATACACCACTCATGGATGAGTAGTTAGGCGTCGAGAAGAGGTCAAGAAAATTGCCTTATCGTTGATAGAAGCCATTTGTAGGCACTGACAAGCGTACATCAAGTCTGGGCAATCGATAAGCAAACTAAGAAGTCAGGAAGAGAGGAGAGAAGGACCAACAGGCAGGGGATTGACCGAAAGGCACACGAACCATTGCATGTAACGTTATCAGCAGGGGTATCTTTTGTGTTATATACATCTATCGCTGTACTAGATTGCTCCTTTCATCCTCATCGTCAGTTTCACTTTCGGTCTCTTCTTCCGAATCAGATTCCTCTTCAGATTCTTCATCTTCGGTTCCCTCTTCGTCGTCGTCTTCGTCGGTTTCCTCTTCCGATTCTTCTTCGCTCTCTTCCTCTTCTTCCTCCTCATCCAGCCAATCATCTAGAGTCTTTTCCTCGGCTGGTCCACTCTTTCCCGTATCTTTGTAAATAACAGGCGCAGACCCCTTGAGTGCCTCATCCAACATTCTGCCTGCAGGCACCTTACTCCTGCCCGAATCTCCGTACTCAGCCTTCGCTTCTCCGACCTCATCTCTCAGTCTAGAATCCGGTTCTGCGTCTGCTTGAACCCAGTCAGGTAGGGGAGTATAGCCTCTGAGTCCGCCGACACCACTTTCTTCGCCAATAATCAAGCTTGCAGAACCAAGCACATAGTCTTTGCGGCTCTCACTTGGCGAAGGAGCTTGAGGGACAGGTTTGGGTGCGAGGAGGAGCAGGGAGGCTAGTTCGGTGCTTGAAGGCACAGCAAGCAGAGAGCGGAACAACCGCGCACGGTCGCGGATGTCGTACGAGGGCGAATAACGGGCCAGGAGTAATGTGTGATGCCAGAGTAAAGATATTGGGTGGGATTTGTCTTCTTCCTGCATATTCGAGTCGTTGGTTTCAGGAACCGGATCTTCTCTAAATCCGCCTTCATCTTCCTCAGGATTAATAACAGAAGATGGCTCGGGGGCTTTGTTGTCGGTGTCTTTTTGTTTTATTGCATTTTCAGCGTTGAGCCAGTGAAGGTAGACCTTGGCTGCTAGCAAAACGATTTGCTGGCGCACAACATCGTGTTCGTCAACGTAGCCACGGACCAAGATGCGTAGAACGTCAGGTGCGATGCTCTGATCAGGGGAATAACCGGCGAATTCGCCTACGAGCCAAACAACACTGGCACGAGCAGCAGGACTGGTCAGGGTATCCAAGTTCTTAGCCAAGCGAATGACGGTTTTTGTGTGAGAAAGTGGATCGCGTTGAATGAGATGGCGGATGACTTCCAGAGCTTCGGCGACGAGATGTTGGTCCGGGGTGTTAATTTGACGGAGCAGGAGGCGGAGACACCTAGCCCCTGTCGCAGCATCGGAGTTCTGAGCACAGCGGCCTATGGCTCGTACTGACTCGCGGACTAGTGCTGGGTCGTGACCGCGTGAAAAATGCTCGAGTTCGGTGAGTATCAAGCCTTGAACATCGCGATCACAGTGAGGAAATATCAAAGTTAAGATTTCCAGCTTGAGGCGCCATATCTGGGACCCTTCTACGGAGCGAAGTAGGAAATGGCGGAAGTGCGGGACGAAGAAGTGAGGATAGGCAAGACATATCTGAACGATGTTGTAGAGACCTATTTGGTTGATATCCGGAGGTCCGCGGAGGAGAGCCACCAAGGGACCTATAGCGTGGTGGAGGTAGACTGTAGGAGCTAGGTAGAGGTATGCGCGCGTCACAGCAATGACAACGGCCGAAGTGCGAGATTGAAGAAGAGGAAGCGCAGACGAGAGAAGCAGCTCTAGATCTGAATCCAAGACTTCGACGTCCTCGTACTCGACCTGTTGATCGTCTTGATCGTCGTCTTCGTAGAAGCCCTTCTGCTTGTCCGCTTGTAAGGCTGCTTTCTTGACCTTGCGGGTACGTGGAGGAAAACACTTTCTCGCATAAATAGTCATCAGTTGAAGCATGGCCAATTGACCCCATTCATCCATGTCGACAAGCTTTCGCACCAGGGCTCTGTAGTGTGGGTGGACCAGATCCAGTCTCTCAGGGCAAACTTGATTGAAGGCGGCCACGGCAGCTCCGGCAACGAAGTACTGTTTGTCGCCAAGTAGAGTGGCCAGATACTCGGTCACCTGTGGTAATGTAGAGGGATCTAGCTTGACGCATTTGACACAAGCGAAGGCAGCGGCCTTGCGCACTATAGGGCTCATATCGGCAGTCCCTTTCTTGATAGCCAGCGAAACAATCTGAGAGATGACTGGGACGCGAACACCTGACATGGTTTTCAAGGCCATGGCTCTAACACGGGGACTGGTGTCTGAGAGAGACTTTTGTATTGTGTTGATGGAGAGCAATGCAGTGTCGGGATCGGCTTCGGCATGGTGGAGCAGATAGGCATATACTAGAGGTCGTGTCGAAGGTGTAGGGTTGGAGAGAGTCTTGAGGACTGATGGGAAGAAGGGGAGTGTCTGAGAGAGCGGACTTGTATATTGCATCTAGCCATGGCGTTAGTTGTTGGACGACATGTGCGAGATCCATTCTGGCTGCTGACTTCAATGACTCGTCGTAGACCTTCGAGAACATCGCGCTCGTTCCTGCCATCCAACAATTTCTTTATTTGCGCCGGTGGACTGTGCCTGGTTGTCCGTCGTCCGGCTCCTGCATCTCGAGCGGCTTCCAATGTGAGGTCGCGTGCTGCACTGAATTAGCTCCTTCCTTTTACATTCTTGTTTAGACACTGTTACCCGTCTCCAGCATGCCCGAGATGCGTGATATCGACTCCATGATAGGCGTCGGCACAGACCTATCTATCTACACCCAAGTTTCCGCTCGATGGATTGATACAAGCTTGTCAGTATTCACAACTTCACCACCGTTTGGCGGGGACATGAACCAACAAACTCGGCGGCTAAACCCGACCGCACGTCACCGTCGGTCTGTTCTCAGCTCCTTTTTCCGACTCGTCAAGATTCTAGGCAGGGAAGCCTCGGCTCTCTCCGCAAAGTACCTTCTTAATATCCGCTTTCTTGGACGCAAGGAAGTACCTAAACACCCCTGAAACCATAAGCCTGTGACATGAAACAAAACCACACACCGCAGTATCTTCCGATGATCACCAAGAATGCCAACACCAGAGTAGATTAAAACAAGGTAGGGGACGCCTTGCGCGTTTCATATACTCTTCTATCAATCTTCCACAAACCTTCCCAACCCTTTTTCTTCCTCTTCCTCTGTTCAGAGAGTCAGTCTCCAGCGTTGTTCTTTCCTTTCGTTTTCCTTATCACACTCCTTGCTTTACATGCCAATTCGTTCTCTATACTCACCCCAGCCCTTCATTTTATCGTGATCCACGTACACGTACGAGGAGAAAGGTCTCAGAACTCGACACAAACCACAGACAGTCTTTTCATCCACAATACACACACAAATATGCCTAGCCTATTCAAGACATTGGCTGTCGCGCTGGCTGCGACGCTTTTCTCTCAAGTCTCTGCTCAAACTAACTCGACCTGTGATCCCACAAAGGGCGACGTGTGTCCACCAGACGTTGCGTTCGGTACACAATATCTGTGGAATTGGACCATGAGTGGACAGCCCGATGGCTCTATTTGGAACAGCACTGGTGGTGGTGATCCCAATTACCAAGACACAGTTGGTGCTCAATTCACAGTCAGTCTATACTGCCATATACCTTGATACCCTGCCCCTTCGGACACTGACATGACTCAAGATTGAACGTCAAGGCAATTCTCCCACCATCACATCCACCTTCTACATCTTCTTCGGTCAAGTCTCGGTTATTATGAAATCCGCACCAGGCAGAGGTATCGTCAGCACCCTCACCCTTCAATCAGACGACCTCGACGAGATCGATTGGGAATTGCTAGGAATCAACAACACCTACGCCCAAACCAACTACTATGGCAAAGGCAATCACACCGACTACGACCGCATGGTCCCGTGTTTCGTCGACGACATGCAAAACAAATTCCACAACTACACGGTCAGATGGACTGCCGAGACCCTCGACTGGATTATAGACAACAAGACTGTGCGTACGCTGCATTACAAGGACGCTTTGAACGGAGACAATTACCCGCAAACCCCCATGCAAATCAAACTCGGCATCTGGGCTGGTGGAGATCCAAACACCGAACAAGGTGTGAAAGATTGGGCCGGAGGTCTAACAGACTACGAAGCCGGACCTTACACAATGACTGTCTCCAGTCTTTACGTCGAAGACTACAGTTCCGGAAAATCTTACACTTACGGTGACGAATCTGGCTCCTGGCAATCCATCGAGATCGAAGCTGGTAACAGCACCATTGCTCAAAACGTCAACAAGATCCACGGTGTCAAGAACCACTACAACCACTTGCCGACTTGGGCCAAGATTGCCATTGCTGCCGGTACTTTGGGTGTTGCTGCTATCCTTCTTGTCGTCATGGCCATCTGCTGTTGCAAGCAGAGGAGAGCGGGTAGAAAGGAACGCGCTATCGCTGATGCTGCTTGGGAGAAGGAGATGGTTGAGGCGGGCGCCATGAAGGAGCAATACAGACAGGCACGCAGGGCCAAGAGAGGAAGCAGATTGCACTTCTGGTGAACGCCCTCTCTTTCTTTTCTCCTGATGAGCAATCTTGATGATGGTGTGTTGTTTTCGTTGAGCGGAAGACATGCCTTTTTGTTTTCCAGACATTTAACCTAGATGGTGGTTCTGTCTTTGGGTGTTTGGATTTTCTATCTTTTCTTTTTCTTTGAAAAGAGAGAGGGTTGGGATTAATGTGTTTTGTGTTTTAATGCTATCATGTCGTAATGCAGGCTCATTCGTTGGTAGAAGTACACAATGACTTATTTCTCTGTTCTCTCCAGCCATTGGTCATTTTCTTCCGCCAACCCCTCATCGTTTTCAATGAGGAATGCCTGCGTGAATCCACTCTCGTTATTACCACCCTCATATCTGATAGCCATCCTCTTCGTCTCAAACAAACCACGAAGATAGAACCCATTACATTTCCCATTCTTCGAATTTCTCAGTAACCACCGCCACATTCAAATCCTGCTTCTTCTGCTGTTCTTGCTGCTCTGTCAGGGGCAGCTTGACTCCGCCTTCTTGAGTATCATCCACTTCCGTCTTCATTTTCTTCTTCTTCTTATTATCCTCCAAATCTTTGACACAAAGACTCAATAGCGCTTGCATAGTATACACAGCATCGTTACCAGCATTATGCGTATTCCAAGCGTCCAGCTCCAGATAACCCATGATATGTCCCAGACCACGTTGATGAGGTTCCCCCGTCACAGCACGATATATCGCAGCTGTATCCAGGAACTCGACAAGATTTGACAGGTTACTGGGATCGTAGCCAAGATCACGGAGATACTTGACGTCTTGCTTGGTATCATGGCCCAGAAAGATGATTTGACGTTTTTCAGTCTGGTCAATGTCCTCGGTGGGTGTAGTGGCAGTGGGATCGCTGAAAGGAGGTTTGAAGCAAGAAGCGACCACGCGGGGTGCATCTTTTATGCTGACGAATTCGCTTTCGCCGAACATGAAGCTGTCGGGGCATCCGCGTACGAAGTCACGATTGACGTAGTCTTTGTACTCGTTGATGCGGAAATGACGGCCGCGGATGCATGAATGCCAATCTCTACCATTGGAGCCAGGGGACTTGTCGTGTAGATCCCGGGTGTCGAGTGTAGCGAAACCGATCTCGGTTATCAGACTGTGGTTGCGTTCGTAGGATTCGACGTCCACGGCAATGTAGATGATGTCGTTTTCGAAGTCGCCGGGCGGGAACAGTCCTAGCGATTTTTGCGTGCGTTCGAGTTGGCGGCCAAGATCTTTTTGTCGAAGGACAATGGCTTCCTGTTTCATTACTTTGGAGCGTTTGCTTTTCCATTGGGTGGCGTCGATGGCTTGTTCCATGGTTTGCTTGAAAGTCGCGACATCTTCGTCTTTGATGACATGTTTGGCGCCTGTTGTTATGTCAAAGCGAGGAGCATGGTTGATTAGACGCGTGAATTCGTCCTTGTTTGAAGAGTGGCCTAGGAAGTGAGGTCGAAGTAGTGGATGCTCGTTGTCGTCGAAAGAGATCGTTAGAGAACCTTCATGATCGTTGGGTAGACGAACTCTCAGACTGGGTAAAGACAAGTCGATCTCCTTGTAGAGTTGGTAGAGTTGTTCGGCAGGGACGAAGACGAGAGGTCGATCCGTGCTGTAGTGAGGTGACCAGACATACCACCTGGATACTGATGAGTATACTTTGCAAGGATCAGAGCATGGCAAAGACCATCCGTAAGCGACCTCAACGACTGCAGTAAACAAAAAACAATAGGGAGAAGTATGTAGAAAGAAGTGATGGAGGAAAATTCAAACTTACAGGTCCCATCCACGTTCCCAGAACTTGCCTTCAGCGAAGAACTGCTTTGCCACGAGCTCACGTCTGTCTTTCCCACCATGACCCATGAATCTGTATGGAAGTTTGGAGACTGCCACAATAGGAGCGAATTTCATGCCCATAGGAGCAACATCATGGGGGCTCTCAGCTTTGGCATCCTGGTCGCTGTCCTGTGGTTGGGTTTTGGGTTTCTCATCAACCATCTTTGGTTGTATTGCGATGCTGTTGGTACCAAGCACAGCAGCGAAGCGATCCGCCTTAGAGGTCATTCTGAAAGACAATCTTCTAACACGAGAAGACAGGAAGTGACGTGAATTATTTCTTATCGGAAGAAGTCTTTGGGCCTTGAGTGGTGCAATGAGCAGAGGGCTGAAAGGCTACTTTGGTCTGTCAAAGATGTGCTTTGCTATGAGACGAGAACGATTAATCATACGTCGTCGCAGTAAATTTTGAGGCAGTCATGCGTTTGTCAACCTATGGTTTTTACTATTATTGTGACACTTTACTTGTGCCCAGTGTTTGACATTGGGAGTTTCAAGAATCCAAGCCGAAGTTGTTCTCCGCCACTACCAACACACGTGCAACAAACGAAAGTCATGCAACCACCTCACTGATCGACTGGATGGCTTGATAAAGTGTGATTTGGTCATTTCCAGAAGGATGAGACATAGGGAGAGAAAAGCAGTAGCTTAGGTTAATCGCTGATGCTACTCCATCATACCATGACTTGGTATATGCGATGCTGGGTATATAATGACTTGTACGAGAAACTCGTCGAAACATGGCTTGCTGTGAAAATACAAATTCTCTGCTCTACTCGAAGAAGCCTCCTTCGCTGTCTTCGTCTTCCTCCTGTTCGCGCATGACTTGGTCTTGGTCTGTCTTCTTTGCTGCCACCTTTGCAGCCTTCTTGTCCTTCTTTTCCTTCTTTGTCTTTGGTGTTGGCTTGGAAGGCTTGTTGATATTGTCGTCGTCGTTCATTGGTGCAGATGTCGATTTCAGCAGCTTTCCATTTCGCAAATCGTCCAGTTTACCCTCTTCCATACACTTCTCCACTAGTGCCCACATGTCTGGATCACCCTGCTTCTCCTCGGTTTCGTTTTCTTGATCCTCTCCATCCTTGGCAGCCTTCTTGCCCTTGGTCGGCCACAGGGCAGAGTAAACCATATCCAAAGGATGGTACAGAGCGTAATTCAGGTCGACTTTGGCCTCGTGGACTTGTTCCTCAAGATCGCCTTTCTCTCCCGCCTTGACTCTTCTCTCCAACTTTTTCAATCTACGCTCGGCTTTCCTTCGCTCGAAGAAGCGGACCATGTGGTATTTGCCAATCAAGTCTTTCTTGCGCTGTTCACCCTGCGCCTTCTCGAGCTCCCACTTGCAGGAAGCGAGCTCTCTCTCGTGGTTGAGTCTGACATCGGCGGGCAGAGTCTCTCTGTGCAATAGCAAACGGTTTAAACTGCGTATGCGGGCTTTGATTGGGTTGACGGGGTGTGCCTTTGGTTCGAGTTTGCGATTTGGGTGCGGGTTCATCTTTCTTTTCTTGGCAGCAGCAGGAACTTGTGCTTGCCGTGACGGGTGAACATCATCGTGAGATCGTTTGGTGGCCATGGTTGAGATGTATAGAATGTTTGTCGTGAAAGTAGATGGAGATTTCGAGGCTGCCCTTTTTTTCTGGGAGATGGAAAAGTCCCTTTGGCCGGAAATGGCAAAGCCGAGCCGAAGTGTGGGGAAGATCTCGGCGTCAACTGCCTTCCATTTACTAGTCTCTACTTTTGACAATAACATTTACATCCTTTGTCCCTGCTTGACTTCATTTCCTTCCAGCATCAATTGAAGGTTTCAATCAGATACATTATTCGTCACGCATCTGCTAATCTATCGCTACAATTCATTGTGACTACAATGACACTATCAAACATACCTTACATTATGCCTCAAGGCAAATGCATGGTAACTTTCCCTGACAGAGTTCGTCGTAGAACAAGCGATCCATATATCAGGGTCAAGCTTCTGGAATATCAGGCCAGTACATCGTTGCTCAGTACACGTCTCTGTGTGTCAATCGTTCCAGCTCATAGAAAGAAGAGTACCAGAGTCACAAGTATAGCGGCCTTATGCGCCGGGGAGCAAACCCCTCATCAGTTTATATGCTTTGCCTAGAGATGCATCGCTTGAATTTGGGTGCACTAGAGAAAGAGCTCTTCGAGAACTGCTGGGACGAAAAGGATACTGAATGATTCTACAAATTGAAGTGTTGCCCCCCTCTTCTTCTATCCTATCGCTTGCCTTCCACCATGGAACTCCATTCCAATATTGCAAAAGCATGGCCCTGGCTGCCAACAAGCTGGATTGATAATCAGAACAGTAAGGCAAATTCTATCCCTGCTGTCTGGTAAACACGTTTACAGCGTCTGAGCTCGCACCGATGGCTTGTACACAGATGTTCAGGATGAAGAAACAAATGATCAAAATCGGCATGAAAAGACACCCAGTGGTGTGACATCTAGCCATGATATGCTTACGATGCCGAGTGCTTCATTCGCAAATGAAACGGGTGTTGAAATTGCGGACGTCGGAACGCAGTATAGACGTAAGAAGATTCGTCAACTCCTTAAACACAACAACCATTAACCTATGCACACAGAGAGCAAAATGTTTGAAATGTTCGACACCAACGACAATGACACTGGCGATGACCCTACTCCGGGCGTGACTGCTATGAACTGCAAGAAGCGCAACAAGAAGAAGAACAAAGAATTTTTCCAGAGCGACTCCTCTGAGACTTCTATGCCTTGCACTGCAGCTTTAAATGAGTCTGTGCCTATCCGCGTTACCAAACGTGAGCCTGTCAACAAGGAAATTGAAGAGATGTTGAATGGTAACGACACCAATCCTTCCAAAGTGGCCAACACGACCACCAGAGTTCCCATCCTTCCATACACTCAACCAAAAATCGACCTCGCTCCTATGGTTAGGTATCACACTACTCTTTACAGGAAGTGGTGTGAGTTTCGCAAGCACTTGGACAATCATCAACAATCTGACAATGTTATGAATTGCTCTGAATGTCTCGATGAAATGGCGAAGATGAAAGAAGGCCACTACGAGACCAAACTCATACTTACTCGATGTATCGGCAGATTCTGCCTCGCAATCAAAATGCCCCATGATCATGAGCTTGTCTTCCAAATACTTGAATGGGAGACCGCTCAGAAATTCGTGATTGGTGAGAGGGAGCACTTCAAGCTGGTAATTGAACAGCTTGAGCGGATCATCAAGTTCTACAAGGACTTTGACGGGAATGTCCAATCTGGTATGCCGTGTCTCATGGCTTGGGATCCCGCTAGTCCCAAGGAAGAAACCATTACCAGATACATCAACGAAGACTGCCTTCCGAGATACATGAAATATTTGGAAACCTACAAGGAAGTTGCCAGGCTCGGTGACAAGCTTTTGCAGAAAGGCGAGGACAACAACACGCTCAGGACGGAGATCCAGAGATTGGCTGATGTCAAGAAGAAGTCCGACGAATTGGGCACTATGATGACGGTGCAGCATCGTAAGCTGAAAGCTCGAGTTGTTGAGATGGAAGAACAAGATGGTAAGATGTCGAAACAGATTCGCGGGCTTGGAAGTCACATTCGCAGCGTTGAGGAGAAGTACGAAGAATCCAAGGTAAGTACGATCTGTTCTCAAGAGAGCCACATATCTAACGCCGGGCTAACACATGGGATGCAAAAGACGGGAGACCAGAATGGCAATGCTGGAAATCGTAATGTGGAATCGAGCGAAAAGCGCGTTTCTACACTTGAGAAAGAGAATCTCCGGCTCGAGTTGGATTTGATCGAAGCGAAGAAGAACAACCTCCAGATAAGTAAGATCATCAAGAGTGTTCAGCAGGCCAATCATGGCTTGGTTGATGAGCTTGATAGCAAGGACGCCAAGATAGCGAGTCTCGAGGAAAGCAGGCGCAAGTTGAAGGAGGTGGTCATGGGTCTGTAGAGATGTCACGCAACGATGGCCTTTGGAGTGGCGTGGTACATCGCTTAGGCGGTTATTATGGCGAAGTAGCAGCAACGCTGAGTTGGGTACTCCATGTCCACAGCTGAAGATAGAGATCGGCTCTAGATCGCGTTCTTGATCATATACATCGTAAATCGAAAACGAAACGCTTCATAATGCTTCTCAGCTGGAGCTGGAGAAGACAGCCGTAGATAGGCAAGATAGTTTGTCCAGAAAGAGACTGGTATTATTGTATCAAAAGCCACGTTTTCAACCTTACGAAGTACGACACGTTTACAGAATGGCGCAATAATAGGTAGGGTAGCCAAAAGGGCGTTTATGGTTCGGGGCATGGATAGTAGTGGTCAGACAGCAAACCCCCCTTTGACGATTCCAGTTGGGGGGGTTTTGGTTCTTGAGAATTTAGAGGTGAGTGGTGAGAACTAGTTGCCGAAGCCGTTTGACGCCTCCAAGATGAGAATTGGTAATTGGCGTCGAAGTTCGCTTCGTGCGTAGCCCTGCGTTGCGTTCAATTTGTTTATCGCCTACCTAATGCAACTAAACCCAGCCAAGAGGCGAATCAACAACAAACTTGGATGTGGTTGAGTTGGATGTCCGCGTAGCAGACAAACATTGGTCGTTTCATGGAAGAAAAGGTAAAATGCAGGTGCAGTAAAGAGGCAGAGAAAACAATGGGGGATGCGATCTGGCCGGCGTGTGGCTCGCAGACAAGGCGCGGGAAAGGGCAAGTGAAAACGAATGACGGGCTTTACTTCCCGAGAGCTGCTCTCTTGACATGCAGCGACAATCTCAGATCCACCCGCAACCTTGACTCGGGACACACGTGCTGAATGTCATATAGTGGCTGAACATGTCGTGGATAGACCAGATACTATTGTCCTCGTGGGGAAACGACTCAAGTACCTGAATTGCATTTTTGCGAGTGAGTGCACAGCTCATGATTGCTGACAGCGGCAGTGACAGTGACAGGACCGGGCAGGTGAACGGAAAAGGGAGGGAGGCGATCTTTCTCCAGTCGCAGGAACAGCAAACTGTCGGACACTAACGCAGAGGCTTGGGCTAGCGGCGCCTTTGCATCAAGCCTTTGGTGCTAATGGAACAGGGTTTACGGCGATCGGACATTTGTACAATGTTATTAAACAATCTTAGACCGAGTATTATTGAAAGGTAGAGAGCAAAGGAGGGAAGGGACTGCAGCTGCTTGGAAAAAGAAAGAGCATGCCTCGATAGAGCCAAAAAGTAGGAGCAAGACACGATGATGCGCACGAGGTCGCAGGTATATGTTTGGGGTGTGTTTAGAGAGACGGACCCTTGGTGTGTATCAATCATTTGACCGAGGGTGGGTGGGTCTGAGCTTTGGGTCTAGGGTAGTTAGAGGTTCTCACGACTCAGCAATAGGCGGAGTGTCAACGAGTGACACGACAAGACAAGACAGACAGACAGCAGCAGCGAGCGGTCGGCGGTTTGAGCTCACTATCCTGTCCTGCTTCTTGTCGTCCTGTCTTCTATTACCTGTTCCTTCCCATCTCTGCCATTGTCTATTGTCCCTTATTGACTTGGCCTCTTGCCCCGCCATAATCATCCACAAGTTGGCAGGCGCAGTACTCATTCCATCGCCAATTCGCGCGCTTTTTCTCGGACATAGCCAAATTTAGGTTTGATCAAAGAGATATCGACGACCCAATATAACATCTCCCTTCTTTCAAGCCGGTGGAACAGCACAACCGTCAGCTTTGTTGGCTCGACAAGTCAGCAACAGCACACAACCTTGTCGGACAAGTCTGCCTACCAGAAATCCCCCCTCGACCAATAAATCGCCGGCTGCCTGCCTGGCGTCATCGTTATTCGTCAACCTGGTGTTACTCGAAATCTCCCCCTCGTGACTGGACCGCCACTACAGGCACACACACGCGCGCGCGCCTGCTCACTCTTTTGCTCTCACACTATTCATACGGTTGCTCTGTTCAACAACACTCGATCCGGTGTATGCTTGACGCCGACCAGACCACCGCCGTCTTCGCTCTCGGCCACTGCGCCGTTGTCAGCCGAACCCTTTCTTAATTCCGTCCTACTTGACCGTCGCAATGGACCCAAACAATTTCATGATGCCCAACGGCATGCAGATGCAAAGGCCGCCGATGCAGCCTGGAGGCGAGGTCGATCAGATCGTTGGTAGAATCATGGACGAGATGCGCAAGACCCCCATACCTCAAGGTGGATGGCAGGCTGCACTGGAAATTCGCACACGAGCTCAGTGCGTGCTCAATCTGTGAGTCATGCCAGGATGTTGACATGGACCCGGACGAATGCTGACATCACATCTCAACAGTGTCAAGGCTCTGCGCATGCTCAACAACGATGCCGATCTTGGATCCGCCGTCCGCATGGCGATGCAGTACGAACAGAACGCCCTTCAACGCAGTTCGACAGAGGTGTGTTCGACAATTGTCTCTCCGACACGCCGACTTTCACGTGCTGACCACGTCAACTATAGGAGCAATGGATGCACAGCATCAAGCAGAAACTGACCGAGATCAGTAACAATGCACGCAACAAGCACCTCCAACAACAGCAGCAGCAGCAGCAACAGCAGAATGCACAGATGAGCATGCCCATGCAACCCAGTCGATCACACCAAGGCGAGATGGCCCCACAGGCACCTATGCCTCCACAGATGATGGCCCAGATGAACATGCAACAGCCCAACATGCAACCTCAGCAACAGCAAATGGGCCAACAAGCACAGCAGCAAATGGGCCAACAGCCACAGCAGCAACAAATGGGCCAACAACAACTCACGCAGGAAGACCAAAAGCAGATTTCTATCATGGCCCACAAGCTGATGAACTCTATCAAACCGGAACAAATCGACATGATGCGCGCAAAAATCATGCAGTCTTTGACGCCTGCACAGAGAGAGCAACATCAACGCCAAAACACTGATCCTGTGCCCCGTCATTTCCACCGAATGGCTATGCAAAAGTACTTTGCAGAGAGGAATAAGTTGAAGCAGCAGCAGCAGCAGCAACAACAACAGCAGCAGCAGCAGCAGCAGCAGCAGCAGCAGCAGATGGGCTCGCAAGGCATCGACTTTTCGGCCTTTGCTGGCCAACAACAAGATGCCATGAAGATGGCCGACGCAGGACAGCTCGTTGTGCCAGCCAGTAACAACGGCGTGGGAGTCGACGCCCAGGCTCAGAACATGCCCAACATGGGACAGATGAACATGCAGCACGGTATGCCCAATAATAACCAGCAGCAAATCCAGAACATGATGGCCCAGCGTCAGCAACAAACCCAAGCTCAACTACGGAACACGCAGCTTCAGCAACAACAGGCTCAGGCACAGGCTCAAGCGAGGAATGCTGCTCAACAGCAGCAACAAATGCTGAGAGGCCAGCCTGGTGGTTTGAACACAAGCGCCCCTCCTCAGCAGAGTCCCGCCATGTCTATGCTGAATCGTCCTATGGCTCCCCCAGGTCAACCTAATCAGACACCCCCTCAAGGCCGTCCGCAACCCACACCACAGCCCAACCCTCAGATGAACCCCCAGATGAATGCCCAGATGATGGCCCAATTCGGTCAACAAGGCATGAACAACCAGAACCTGTTCCCTCCACAGAAACCTGCTATGCAATTCCCCCCAGAGCTCAACGTACCCGCTGCATTGAAGGCAAGACTGGATACCATGACCGCTGATCAACAACGCATGATACTCGACAAACTTCGTACTCAACAAGCTCTTCAACAGGGCAACCAGCAAGCAATGGTTGCCGGTATGAATCCAGGCGCGGCTATGGGTCAGCAACAGACGCCCAATGGCATGGCTATGCCCCCACAGCCTCCCATGAACCAGCCACAAATGAACATGAACATGCAGGGTATGAACCAACAGCAAATACAACAACGTCTTCTTCTACAGAAGCAGCGTGACACTATGCGTGAGTGGGACTCGAGAGAGTTCCCTCGAAAGATTCTGTCTGAGATTTGCAACGCTCCTCCGAACATTACTACCTGGGGACAACTCAAGGATTTCGTTCAAACCAACCAACAAAACCTTAATCTGGCCCCCGACGTCCCCGAGAAGGTGCGTCGCATACAGCAGGTCATCATCCACAAGCAGCAGCAGATGCAGGCTCAAGCACAAGCTCAGGCACAAGCTCAGAACCAGGTTCGACAAGGAGGTCCACAGCAAATGCCTGGACATCCTCAAAACATGCCTGGTCAGAATCACCAAATGATGCCCGGAGCGCAGGCTCCTCAGGCGCCTATGGTCCCTCAACCACAAATGGGTCTCAATCAGGGCATGCCAAACATGAATATGCCGCCGAATCAACCTAACATGCCCAGCTTTAATATGCCGCCCGTTACCGATCAGGACATCCAGCTCTTTAGGAGCAAATTCCCTAACGCTCAATCTATGAACAACGATCAAGTCAGCCAGGCGATCAACAAACTCAGGCTCAGCGGGATGCAGCAAAGAAACATGATGGGACAACGCCAAAACCCGATGCAGGGCATGCCGCCTCAAAATCCCATGGCTCCACAAGTGCCTCAGATGGGGCAAATGCCTCAAGCTCCACCTATGCAGAATCGCCCTTCGCAGCAATTCAACCCCATGCCGCAGAATGCGCCTAATGAGCAGAAGAACCTAAAGCGCCCGGGACCCAGCGACGACGTGGTTGAAATCCCTAATCCTAACCAATCGCCTCAGAGACCGCCCACCGCGAACGGTCAACAAAATGTTCCTCAGCCAAAACCTCAGCTTTCACTTAATCCTGAACAGTTGAGAAATCTGCATCCAGATCAACTTGCAACTATGCCACCCGAACAGAGAGCGCAGATGCAACAAGCCATGCAGGCGATGCAGCAACGGATGCAAAAAGAAGCTCTGAAAAGAGCCCAGAATCAGGGTAATCAGGTTCAGCAAAGCCCGCAACAGCCCCCACAAGCTCCTACGGCACAGCCGCATCAGCCACAACCGGGACAACCTCAGATCCAAGGTGCACAGATGAATCCCCAGGCGGCTGCTGCGGCTGCTATGGCTAGACAACACCAACAGAGGGCTAGATTGGCAACGATATTCCAGGAGACGGATGCCATGTACCAAAAAGGTCCACCACAACCAGTCACGGCGGCTAGCATGAACGAAGCAATGAACAAGCTCCGCAGCATGCTCGGCCTGATCACCAAGTTAGAAAAGTCGCTTGCTATCGCCATGGCCTTTGTCAACGAGAGACACATCTACCAAATGGCCATGATTAGGACCAAGTTCTTGGGAGAGATGGGTATGAATGGTGAGATCAACGGCTACATTTCCTTGTCGATTCAGCAGATCAATGAGATGGAGCGCCATATCACACAATTCATTCTGTCCTGCATCAAGGCCCATGTACAGCAGCAAAAGCCGAAGCAGTCGCCCGAGCAGGGTCAACAAAACACCGTTCCTCAAGTCAAGGCACCACCACCGACTTCTGCAGCAAATTCCATGGCTCGCAGTGGTTCCAAGACTGGTGATAGGTCCAAGCCACCTCCAGCTCCAACAACCACGGTTGCTCCTCCGTTCCCGGTCAGTCATGCATCCCCCCATGGCGTTCCCGTCTATGACGGTAGTATCCAAGGTCTTACTCCCGATAAGCTTCAATTGCCTACTTCCAAGCGTCGCAAGACTGGTGCTCCAGGCAGTTCTGCGTCGACCCCGGCACATCAAGGAACCACTCCTGGCAGTATTCCCAGCCCCAATGTCAAGATGCAGAGTCCAGAAACGACCATCAAGCGCCAACCTCAACCCAAGGTTGAGCAGCTGAGGGAGCCCGAGAAGAAGTTCAAATGCCCTGATGAGTACTGCGAGTTCCACATCAAGGGCTTTGAAAAGCAAGAAGGACTTCAGGCTCATATCTTGGAAGCTCACAAGAAGATCACCGATCCTCTCGAGTTCTTCCTCGAGAATGCTGCCGCTGCTTTGGATGTTGACATTAATGGTCAAGGAAAGGAGACCAAGGCTGGAGAGGCCACTGTTGATTCTAAGTTGCCAAGTGTCGCAAAGGCCTCGAACTTGGGTCCATCTACAACCAAGAAGGAGGCTTTGAAGGTTGATGGTCAAACTCCAGGCAAGTCGAACAAAGTGGCGACACCTTCACCATTTATCAAACCAGGGACATCGCCTACGCTGTCTCGTACGCCACAGGGCGCCAAAGGTAAGCAACAAGGCCAGGAGCCAGCGGTATCGTCTCCTAAGAAGAAGACTATGCTGGAGACAATGGCCGAGAAGGCTGGCATTACCCTACCACCTTCGGAGACCACAGAGGCCAACACACGCAAGCGGAAATCACCATCGCCTGATGTTTCTGACGCCGCCGATCTGGACGACAGCTTCATCAAGTCCATTCGCGAGACACTTGACGGACTAGACGACGGTACCAATTTTGCAGACATGGATTGGGCATTTGATCCGTCACCCGGCATGACACCTTCATCTTCCGAATCCGCCTCGACTCAATTCACCGATATCAGCGAGCACGACCGCATGAAGATTATGTTTGAGAGCGATCCTTTCGGCCTCGGCTCTGGCGTGCACTTTGATTTTGGCGATGATCTGGGTTTTGGTTCCATGGGTGGTGATAATGGCGATGGAAAGACAAAGACACCGCCTAACACGGATTGGGAAAGTCTGTTTGGTCACAACGCAGGACTGGACAAGGATGAGACGAATTGGGACAAGGATGCCCAGGGCAACAGCATCTTTGATGGTGTTGTCTTTTATGACTCTTGACAATGATTGGGAGAGAGAGGGTGACGGAGTGTTTATTTGAAGATGGGGAAGGTGGCGGTACAAGGCAGAGTTTCATGAAGATATCGTTGATTTTGTTTTCTGCATTTTCACATCTGAAGGGGAAAAAGCGTGGAGTACGGAGTGGTTGGGTTGATGTCGATATTGCATCTTTTTTGGCTTCACTCGATTTTTTGATTTTTTTTTTGCAAGACGGTTATTGAGCCGAACTACTGGCGTTCATTGCTTTCTCATGTCTTTTGCTTTTGCATTCAGAGGTGGTGCGAGTGGTGGGTGTTGATGGTGTGGTGTTGACGAATAATTATATACCCCAGTTGCTGTTTGTTTTCCATACTTGAATCTTTTATCTGAACTTGTTCTCTACAATATTCCATCTTTTCGCGTCCTCTTGCCTATGACTTTGCCGAATGTGCTGCGGGACTTGTATTCCAACCAAAAGCGGCATCTCATGCATGACCACCATCTTTCGACCTTTTGCGTCTCCTCTCTTCCTCTCTTCCTCTCTTCCCTATTTGTCCAGTCAAAGAAGAGCCTACCTTTTCTCTTTCTTCTGACATCAACCCCCTCTCAATCCGCACCTTCTAACCGCCTTATGTATCTTCGCCCCATGACCTCAAACCTCCTCCACATTCTCCATCCTTTCCCTGACTTTTCCCTCCCACCTAACCATCTGCGCCTCAAATTTTTTATCCTTGCAGAAATTCTCCTTTGTCCACGCGATGACTTCCAGTACTTGGTCGTACCTGCCGAAGAAGTACAGCTCCGATACTGCTGCCTGTATGGTTTGATGGTGAGGCTTATCCAGTTGAGTTTTCTCTTTCGTCTGTTGGATTTCTTGCTGCTGCTGTTGTTGTTGGTTTTGTTGGGGTGGCGATTGTGTTGGATGGTTTTCGGTTGGAGGTTGATTCGGTAGAGAAGTGCTCTTCGAGGTGTTTACTGCCGAGAGAAAAGTGGTTGAGGGACGAAATGGTGGTGTGAATGTGAGGAGGTGTTTCCATATCTGTTCGTAGTGTTTCATCTATATCAGCTAACTTGTCCCCTAAGAGAAAAGAAAATGGAAATGAAGATCAAGATTGTTCATCTCATTGTTCAAGGGCTCTCTATTTTCGCCCTGCTGTTTTTGAGGAATGGGATTGGAAAAGAGAGAGACATGTATATGATGCTCTGTCCTTACTAACACCCTCTTCCTCTCCCTATCTTGATCTTTTTCTATCTGTTCGTTCGCTTTCCCTGATCCTACCTTGATCTTTCCTACCTTGTTCTTCATCCTTTGATCCTTATCCCGATCCTTCCCTCCCTCCTATCTTACCTTTCCCTCTTTTTTTTTTTTTCTTCTCCTCCTTCTATTGCCCCTTCTCTTTCCTCTCCAACCTCAATCCCCCACCAACCCCACCAAAACAAGAAGGAAGAAAAAGCAAAGAAAAGATTTTCAATAAAAACTCACCTCACCGTCATCAACCCTAGCTTCATACCCTTCCTTCTGTCTCAGAAACTCTTCATCGGTCAATTCGGTCCTTTTTTTCTTGCGTCTCTCTTTTTCTGCATCGCTATCTAATTCTTTCTCTTTCTCTGGCTCTGCTCTTGTCGCTGCTCCTACTTGTGGTTGTGCCTCTGTTCGGGTGATGGTGGTGGTGTCGGTGGTGTTTTTCCTGCTGTCGGTTACGGCATCAGGTTGTGTTATATTTGTCGTTGCGTCAGCGCCCGTCTTTTCGTCGTGTGCTGCTACGGTGCCGTAATTCTCGCTCGAGACGTCGAGAGGTAATGAAGGTGTTGCAGGCGTCGAGGTCGTCATCGTTTTTTACTGTGGTGCGAGAAGAAGTTCACCGTGATTGACAATTGTGAAACGATGGGTCAGGAATTATTCTTTTGGCGGAGAAAAATAATCATGTAGATGATGGAGAAAAAATCAATGTCTGGGGCCACACCATGACGATTGTGGGGAAAGCTCCCACGCCAGGTCAGTGCGTCAGTCATCGCATCACGCAATAATCACCCGATACTGAAGAAAGAGGACAACAAAACTGATTTCAAGCTTTCGAATTGATCGAAGCTAATGGTGAAAATAAACTAATGTTACAACTAAAAGGGCGAGTCTGGGAATCAAACGCCCGCTGGGGATCTTAATGGGACTAAATTCATCCTCCACTGATCGTCATCGCGTTCATGATATAAAGACACCGTTCCTTTCATCTCAAGCTAAAAACGCTTAGGCGAAGGGGTTGGTGCGGGTGCCCCAGTAGGTGAGGACCATGGAGAGACCGACGGTCTCGAAGAGACGGGCGGCAACACCGACGGCGACGGTGTCAAGAGGGCGCTTCTCGGTGAAGATCTGGGCGATGAACTGGTCGGGTTATTAGATGATTGGATAATAATGAAGTGAAGGACAAAGATAGACATACAGAAGGAGCAGAGCTGGCGGCGAAGATCAAAGCACCGAGGTAAGCGGCGCCCTTGTAGGAGAGAGTGCCGGTAGCGTTGAGCAGAGCACCAACACCGTAGGACTGGAGGGCGGAGCCACCGAGGGAAGTGCCCCAGGCGGAGATGGCAGAGGCGGCCTCCTTGGACTTGAAGAACTCCTCCTTGGAGTTGGCAGCCTGGGCCTGACGGTAAGTGTCACCGAAGACGGGGCCAAGGATGGCGAGAGAGGCGAGGTGGTTGAAGGCAGTGCCGACAGCAATGGCCGAAGGCTTAACGGGAGGAAGGTCTGAGGAAGCGGCATGTTAGTCAGTGGAGACAGGTGATCGTGTGGCCTCGGTATGTGCTCTGAATCGTCTACTGAAGAGCTTCATGACTTTCACAGCAGTACAGAAGCAGAAGCGACAGCTCCAGGAACAGAGTGCCAGCGGTGTGTGATACGTACAGTGGAGCGACATTGTGATTGATATGGGGGTTGTTTGAGAAAGTGTTGTGAGTGATGGAGTTGATGGATTGATGGATAGGAGGAGGAATTGGGAAAGAAAGAAGGAGACGAGGTTAATGTACTTGTACCACGACGGCCATCATCACCCACCCGTCCGTCCCTCGCAGCTTCCTTCCCACCTGCCACACTAAACTCAATGTGACGTAGCCACGAGCGTCATTTGTTTGTGGCTGTTTCCAGCTAATTCAGGGAGCTTGGGCCTCTCACCTGTCCCACTTTGGCAGTCGCGATCGGTTATCATCGTGATGCAGTAGTTGCGCATGGAAACACAAGAAGCACACAGAAACAAAAGAAATTGGTTTATCCGTACTCTGTGCTGGGTCTATAATCGTATCATAGATACATCATCGTCGTCGTCAAATCTATCTATTATGTATCATGCCGTTGCGGCAGCGGCTTCATGGCTACTGTCAACGGCATCCATGCCCTGTTTCTCGGGCTTCCACCCTTCGTGGTGCTTGCTGGTGATGACCTCGTGCACCTCCAGTCTGCCTTGTACAATCTCCTTGCCATTGACGAGGTCGTTCTCGTCGGCTCTCTTTCGTGCATCTTCCTCATTTTTCGCAATGCCCGCCTCGACGTGTCTCTTGACCAAGCGCTGTCTCGCAACATCCTCTTCGACCTCGACAAACCACAATTCGTCCATGAGTTGTGCCGCCTCTTTCCACTCAGGAGCACCTGTACCCAAGCTCAGGTAGTTGCCCTCGAAGATCAAGATACGTGCCTCTGGGTGGATGGGAATGTCGTCGTAGACGGGGTCTTTGACGGCGTGATCAAAAGATGGCGCATACAAGGTCTTGGTCTCGGGCGATAAAGGCTGTCGTAGTTGCTTGACCAGTTTCAGAAATGCTGCGGCATCAAATGTGAAAGCAGCGCCTCGACGTGAGTGCGCTGTGTCTGGGTCCGGCATGGCCGATAGCTGTGCTCGCGACAAGTGGTAGCCGTCCATGGGGATGAAGGCGGCCACATCGTCAGATTGTGCCAGTCCTGGTGAGTTGTCGTGGTGTATCTTGTTGAGGCGGTTGGCCACTACAGATGCGAATGTAGTCTTGCCTGTGTCTCCTGTTAGATTCCCTGGTGCTTCGAACATCTCAATACTTGTGCCAACCTACCTGATCCCGGAATGCCAGACACAGCAATCATCAGTCGCTTTGACCGGGTTGCCTCTTGGAACATGGCCCATGTCTTCTTGACCAATCTATCCACTTGCTCTTCCATGGCTGTTGTCTTGAATGTCCTGAATGTCTATATCCCACTTGGAACGCTCAAAGAATAAAAGCCGTGTGAAATTGAATGCTCGTAAGAATTGAGTAAATTAGAAGTAGAGCCCTGATCGACCGAGAGATCCGCTATCAGTAGCGAGTACTAGGGCAGAAGGAGCAGCGTAAACAGCCCAGAGCTTCGGTCAGCCGTCTGCCCCATCCATAATCATCCTCCGACTCATTGTTCCCAATCAGATCGCAGTCATCGTGATCGTTCATGGATTCACGTTTACTCAATGACGTCGCCAACGTCTGACACTCCACCCCACGCTTTCACCTTCACCTGTGCCTCTTCTATCTTCTTCTTGGAGACCAAACATCACAACACACCCTTCTAACTCATCACTGCTCGCTATGATTTGTGGAGGATGTATCTGCCTCTTACAAGTCAAGCTTGATATTCGGTCAGAGGATGAAAGTCTACAACCAGCTGGCCTATCTTCTGTCTAAACCTGTACAAATCTGTCTCGTATGCCAAGAGGACAAAAGCATATACTCTAGCCAAAATGCCTTGAGTGAAATGGACCAAGAGCATTGGTCTATCACTGTCTCGTGACCTTCTCCCGCCATTGCTTGTACTTGTTCCCAAACCCTTCATCTTCCTTACCATTCCTTTCCTGTCCAAACGTACCAAACTCTGCAGTGTCTTCAACCCCTTCGAGGTAAATCAACGGCACCATACTGTTTCTGCCATGTGCACACATGAATGGAAATGCACAGCTCTTCAATCCATCGATCAGATTTTGACACTCTTTTGCTGTCAATCTGTCGTTGAACATGATCGCGCTCCTGCATGCCCTAGAATTCAGCAGCTGGAGCAGACCCTTGGGGCAAGATCCCAAGCGTCTCAGCCATACATGGTCCTCCTTTTGGAGAGCCGACTCTACAGCTAGAGCATCGTGTCGGCTACTGGACATCTCTGCTAGAGTATAGATCTCACCACGCAGCAACTCCATGATGAGCTTGGGCTCAGAACTACAACGTTCGGAGATGGCGGGTGGAAGAGCGATGACCGTCAAACGTGTGAATCCTGAGGGTGCTATGCTTAGGTTGTAGAGTATTCCCCAGTTGGCAAAGTGTGCTGCATGAGACTTGAACATGTTTTGCTCAGAAGCTGGCACCTCAATTTGCAGAGGCACTTCGAGAGCGACTGTAGCGATGGGCGACGTCAGACCAAGTTTTGATCTGATCTGAGAATCATTTGGTAGTGGTGTGCAGAGTTCTTGCAAGAGCGTCTCCAAGATTTGTCTCTCCGACGCGGCATGCTGGTCTACAAGTACCAGTAAAGTTCTACCAGAATCTAATCGGGTAGATCTGACATCTGTGCTAGGCATCTTCAGTAGGATGAATTTCTGGTCAACTTGTGACACGACCTGGGCGTGGGATAATGCAGTTTTAGACAGCCGGCTGCTGTCAGGTCTTCCGGCTTGAACGAACGGCTCCATGGCAATGCAATGTCTCTCCAAATTACTGGAGACGCACATCTCTTGCGTCTGATTGATGGAGACAGCGGTCGGAATAGTACCATCACTAGGATTTGCAAATACAGGGTTCTTCCAAATTCGCAAGAAATCTGGCAACCAGGATGACTCTGTGGTGGCATTGTTGGAAGCATTCTTTCTGCCTCTCAGGCCAAGTGGTCTTTCAAACAGTGACATCCGTGAGTCCAACGCAACTGCTGATCGGCTAGTCATGGGTGAATTCGTTGACCTAGGTCGGTCGTTGTCTAGCATCACCATACCTGTGCGAGCATTGATGCGGTGCTTTTCCTTCGTGCTTGGGTTGATCCATGATAGGGAAGTTTCGGTACCATCATCTTGCGTATTTGGAATCTCATCCATTGTGTATTTGTGACTCAAGATGGCTGGGACATTTGCTTCCGGACCGGGTTCCATTCCAAATCTGCCTGCGGGGACTGTCTCGACTATGATTCCCGGATATGAAGTAGACTTCGTGTTGTCTACATTCTCCTGACCGTCCACTTGTGTTTGTCTTGCTGTTGGAGTCTTGCATTTCCAGATTTCTTCGTACATTTGTGATCTGGCGCTTTTGATCCTGCTCCAATTGGTGAAAGTCAGCTTGGCTTCCCGAGATAGATCAGCGCCTTGATATGCTGTTCCAGGATCTCCTTTTTCGTTGCTCAAAGAGTTTGTTTGATCAGTCATCCGTTCCGTTGGATGATCTGGTTCAGACAACAAGTAATTCGATGGTCCAGCATTTTCTACTCGCAAGTTTGAGCTGATAAAGTTCAGAGAGTCCTGATCCTGTGCTTTGTATGATTGATCTTCGGCTCTCTTCCTTTTGCGAACTCCCTTCATGGGGCGGAAATGATGAGCTTCCAGCCAGTGCGTACTCAATGTCTCGAGAACGTTGGTGATACTTTTCAAACGCATGTCGCTCAGACCATCTGTTGCTCGTGTTTTCTCGCTTTGTTGAATCTCGATGCGAAAGTAGAATTGTGGCCAACGATCCACGCCCTTCTTACCAACACGAAGCTCTCTATTTGTAGGACCATCATTCTTGAAGCGTCGATCATGTTTCCGTCGCTTCAGTTCTTTCTCATCAGGGTCAGAGTCATCATCAACCTTACCAAAACTCGACAAGCTGAAGACTCGATTTATGGTATCATATAGCTCGTTATGGCGGTTCTCGTTCATACAAGGACTGATTCCAATGGATACGAATTGAGCTGTCCTGCTAGGAGCGGGTTGCAGACATATTATTCCTTTGACAGAAACGGATGAGGTAGATGCTGAAGCAGTAATCCATTGATCTTTGGTGTCCGCTGCAGCATATCCGGCTTCTGTCAGGATGCTGAGAACAGTTTCCCGATCTGGAACCGAAGTTTTCTGGTTCAGTGTATTGAGGTTCCTCTCGCTGAGTGCACTAGGCGCATGGTTGGCGCTTGTGTTGATATTGAAAGTCCTTCTTGGGTATTCAGCATCAGATATGGTGATGACAATACGATCGTTCCAAGATAGAAGAAAAGCGGTTATCCCCTTCTTCAAAGCTTGCCACTGTTTGTCGACTTCTGAAGCTTCTTCCATCGCCAGAGCTCTCTGCTTGACCCTGACTGGCATGTTGCCGAAAAGGTCTCGGACAACTATTCGAGTGCCATGAGAAGCATTGCGAATTTCGTTTTGAGGCGGCGCTGGAGTATGTCTAGAGATGGGCTTCGCTCGATGCAACGTCAACAGATTATGAGAGTAGTGTTGATAGTGGTGGGAAGTTATACTCAGAAGTGATAGAGCTGCAACTGAGGCTAAGAAGACACCTTGGCCACCGTGTATCTCATGCTGATTCTGCTTGGAAGTATGATACATGCAACCTAACCCACCGTCTTCACTGAATGCAGCGGGTGGTATACCAAGGCCATTGTCTTCAATCGTACAGCCACCGCGGAGGAAGTCAACCGAGATGGTTATCTTTGTCGCTCGTGCATCAAGAGAATTTTCAAGCAAGCCAAAGATAACCCCATTCAAACTCGTCACAGTGGTGGACGACTTGATCTGGGCTACGACCTCCTTCGGTAGCGGTAATATAGCAGGTGAGTCATGTTTTCTAGCTGAGAAATCCTGCTGTTGTTGCATTCTCTGCGAAATACTCTGTGCTGACCAGATGTTTCATCCAGACGCTTATTCGAACTAAATCAAGGTGGTCGGTTCGTCGTATCTGAGAAGAGTAGTGGATGCGAATTTCCAATCATTGAGGGCACTAATTGGGGGTCAATCAGGGTGTCCAGGGAAAATCACATTTGTGCGTATGGGAATGAAGAAAGGACGACTTGGTTATTGAGTGGTCGAATTAGGAAATCATCGAGATTGATGTCATTCGACTGCGCTTTCCTCTCCCAGGCTCGGTTAGGCTTTCCGCACTGCGTTCTTGCCGCACTTTCCCTACTTGCTATCATAGAAATTTCCACACATCATCAGTCCCCTCTCGAGAACATACGGTTTTATCGGATAGACTTATACCTTCACAGTGAACAACAAGAACACTGGAACGACATCTCACCAAGAAGCCCTTACTATACCATGAGGCGATGGAACCTCATGATTCTTGGTCGCACTCTCTTTGTCAAGCTGTGGCACAACACACCCGATACCTTGAATTTTCACATCGCTCGAGTAGCTTCCACATCAACGACAATAGCAATTATATACCAATGCATGCCGTTGCTACTGACCACTTGCTCAATCAACATTACGCTTATATAAATCATCAAGGTACTCTTTTCATGTCCTTTCGTTGTCTAATCCTCCACTTCAACCTTGCTTTCTTGTTCGTCCTGAATCTTGCTCCAATATTCATCTTCAAATTCGTTCCATCCATCGTCTTCAGCCTCTGTCTTCTTTCTCAGGGACGTTGTCTTTCGTCTCTGCACTTCCCTTCTCGTGCACCACTACATCGTCTCCTTGAAACCGACATGACTTTACTTCCACTTCTTCTCTGTCGCTCTCGGTATCTTCACCATATCCGCTATCATTCAACCCTCCGGTATCATCCGCACATCTCCAATACACATCCCTCACATGCTTATCCACCTCTTCCCAAGTGACTCTTGAGAACCAGTCTGCGTACCAGTCCAGGAATTCTCCCCAAGACTCGAAAATCCAAACATTCTCTTCGCAACCGGATTGTGCCCACGAGGCTACAATGCGCCATCGCCAAGGTTCATGTTCCTCGCCCCAGCGCTTGGACAAAACGCAGACGATGTTGCAATCCTTCTCCGCACCTGCGCACCACCCAGCCGTGATATGAAGGTTATTGGGTACCATTGCTCGAAGCTCTTTTCGTGGTGGACAGTAGCTGCTTTGCACTTGCTCGACTCCATGTGCGGTCCCGAAAGCAGCACATCGGCTATCGGGTTGTGGCTCTGACACTTCACTCGCCAACCTGACGAACTCGCAATAGTCGGCGGGCAAACTCAAGGTGTCTGCCACTTGGGCGTTCAGTAGCGAGCGATCCGCGTTGTTTCTGGTCTCTTCCTGCAGTTCCTCGAGCACTTCCTCGTGCAACTCTGGCTGTGACTGCGATTGTTCTTTCTGGCAGGATTGGACATCCAATATGTACGAAGATCTCTTTTCTGAGCGCGCGATTGGCCAGTCGACCGAAGAAGGTGACTTTGAAGCGCTACTGAGGTAGGTGTTTAACGTCTCGGTGCGTAGCTCCTCGTCGGTGGTCATCCCGTCGATGAGTCTGGTAAGACCGGCTACAAATCGTTCGTGACTAGAGAGCATTCGTTGCTGGAAACGTTCCAGCACGACTTCCATATGATTTTCAGGTGAACATGATGCCAGGAGTTCGGATAGACCGTCTTGGATACCGCATACAGACATAAGACGTTCGGGCATATCGATTGATAGTACGCTGTTTTTTCTCTGATCCATGGCCATTTCGAGCACAAAAAAAAAGAAAGAAAGTAAGAAGACCCCAGGATTTTCGACGGTGCTTGAATAATGAAAGAACCTTTCAAGAAGTAGTAATGGGAAGTGTTAAGGCTTCTATACCTCCAATCTAACGGTGGTGGTTCAGTCCTGCAAGCTGAAACCGACTACGGGGTGCTTTGGTGTTTCAGACCTACAATTCTGTCAGCCGGTCATGCCATTGTTTTTCCATGTCAGACGATGCTTTCTGCGGATAGATCGCATTTGCAGAGGTGTGTGACTTGCTGTGTTGTTGAAGGAAGCGAAAATGAAATTAGTCAACATCCTGTTCATATTTTTAGATTTGAATTTTTTGCCCTTTCTCTCCTTTTTTTTTCCAACCTCGTATTATCTCCATTGTCATTCTGTGTTTTGTCTCAGTTCTTAGCCTAGTCTTTCAAATCTTCGGTTCTCTTTTTCTTCACGTTTGTTCTCTTTTTCTTCACTTTTAACATCTCTGTTACAGAATATTGAAGCCAAAGGGATGAAAATAGTCATGAGTTATATGGGCTCTCTGTTTCATATCAATTCCTAAAGTCACCTCCGGTCATGGCGTCCTCATATTCCAGATCCGGCTGGAATTCAGCATACAGCGATTCCTTGTCAGCTCCCATCTTGAAAGTGTATTCAGCCGCCTCATCAGGCACGATCATCTTCTCAATGCCATTGGCAGCAGCAGCTTCGGCCAACAACTGCACCTCACAGCTCCTCTCCATCAAGGTGTACAAATAGGCAGCCTCATCAACGGTCTCACCAACAGTAATCAAACCATGATTTCTCAAAATCATGCCTTTACCTTTCGGTCCCAAAGCGTTTGCCAACCTCAACCCTTCCTCCTCGTTGAGCACAATACCTCCAAAATCCTTGTACACGGCCTGCGCCTCGCCGTAAAAGTAACAAACGTCTTGATTCAGCATCTCCAACCTCCTACCGAATGTGCTCCAAGCCTTGCCATACGGCGAATGCGTATGACAAGCAGCGACAACATCAGGCCTAGCCTTGTGCACGGCGCTATGAATCAAAAACCCCGCGGCATTGGCCGGTCTAGACATGTTACCACCCACGGCTTTTCCGTCATAGTCGACCAAAATCATGTCCGAGGCTTTCAGCAAGGCGAAATGTTTTCCTAGGGGATTGGTCCAGAAGGTGTGGGGGTTTTCGGGGTCGCGGACGCTGATGTGGCCGCTCATGCCTTCGGTGTAGCCTTTGCGGGCGAAGACGCGGAAGGCGCCGGCCATGTGTTCGAGCATTTCGCGACGGTGGGCGGAAAAGGAGACGTAGGTTGGGATGCCCGGGAGGCAGACGCCTTGGGATATGAGTTCCAGGGCCGATTTTTCCTTTTGAGCGACTTGGTTGCCGGGTTTGGTTGGTTTGATGGCGGTGGTCGGCTCGACTGGGAGGGGTACGGCGGTGGGAGCCATGATTGATTGGTATGTGGTTGTTTGATGCAACTGTCTGAGGACGAGAAGTTTGGGTGGTAAAGATGTCTCGAAACACGGGTCGCAGATGTGGAAGTGGTTGGAGACTTTTGAAACGTGATACGAGGACTACTTTTGAGCAAGAACTTCACCCTTTACATATATCTACTCGTGCTGGCGAGGCACTGGCCGTCGGTCTTCGGTTTCCGTTCGAGTTTAAGCTGCCCTATCGTGGGTGTCGCATCGATAAGAGAGGGGGACGATCTTGTACGCCACTCCGAGGTGTGGAGTCTCCGCATGCTGAGGAATACGCTATGTGCTCACAGTACTGCCCTATCTCCAAACACAATCCCGAGGTGTGCGTTCACTCTGGAGGACTGTGTTGTGTTTCTCATCTGTATGAGTTTTAAGATTTGTGGTCATATTGTTTTTCGAGTCTCCAGCCTCGGGAGACAGGATATGTAAGCTCAATCGTACTGTGCAAATACACACTGATAGACAAGAACAATGCAAAGCTTGTCTAAAATACAGGTGTAACATAGAGCATAGTAATCATCAATGGAGGAGAACCATTCTATCTTGAACTCGACCCAAAAGAGATACAAGACCTTCTATCCACTTTCAGACATCCAACACAATGTCCCGTTCTCCCCGGATATCCCTCCTTCAAATCTTGCCACTATCCAATTTCGTAAGCGCAAACCCATAAGAACTACTGACAGTGTACCAGTTCCCCTGATTATCATACTGGCCCAAATTTGTAGCATAAGTCCTGTCCCAAACGTGCGTGTAGAAAGTACAATAAGTGCCCTTGGGACTATTGTTCAAAGCCAACACATAGCTGTTGAAGAAGTTGCAAGGGGAGTAAGTGGTCTTGCCGGCTTTGATGGCAGCAGCGCGGTCGGACTTGGTGATGGCTTGACAGGCTGCGGCGCATTGGGAAGGGTTGTAGGTTCCGGCATACATTTGGAAACCCAGGTAGGTGTCTTGGTTGTTATAGAGGGGGGCTTGGATTGCGCCGGGGAGTTGGGCTGGTCCTGTGAAGTTTTGTTGCGAGGTTGGTGAGGCGTTTTTGACGTAGCCTGTGGGATGTTGTTATTTGGTTTCGTTGGATGAGATCGTGTTGGGGAGCACCATACCATTTGATCCTGCAATCACAACGTGGAAGGATTGACCTTTCTTATCTGCTGAACCACGATATTGACCTACGTTAGTTGCGGTCGAACCGGAAATGGGAAGACCCCACAACGTGCATTTTATCATTGCAGTTGATGCTGGATTGGCACATTTGTTCGCTGTCGGATCGACCACAGGGTATCTTTCGAGGAAGAGATTGAAAGCGATACATCCGGCTGCGTTGTCACAGGCTTGCTGGCACAAGATGGTGCTGTAACTCTGCATGGTCAAGACACCCATGTATCCGTTTTGCTCAACACTGCCTTGGAGATTGGTAAATGCTTTGACATAACCTTGAGGCGTGGCAGCAGAGTTGGCGAGGATACTGTAGTTAGCATTGCCTAAAAAAGCAATATCGGTATCGGGAATGGTGAGAGGGCCAGATCTGGGTATACATGTCAGTGAAGCCCTCTTTGGCCCTATAGACGACGATACTCACCCTCTGAGTTGAGGAATGCATACTGCAGAGCTAGCGACAGCTCGCTTTGACAAACCAGTATGGGTGCTTGCACCATTGAGACCATGGGCGATCACATCGGCGGCAGCTTTAGAAGCAGCAGCACTAGGATTGTAGGTGGGAATCTGCTTGGTGACAGTAAGAGCAGGTCCTTGAACCTGAGTCGGTAGAGCAAGAACGGCGGCAAAGTTTATGTTCTGAGGAGAAGGCACTGCCGAGACCAATCCAACGGCGAAAGACAGCAAAACGACTGTAGGACGCATATTGTTATGAACGATGTTCGAGACGATCACGAACGTATCAAAAGATTGACACTCTTTGAACGAATGTCTCGAAAGTATTGGGAAAGTGGGACTTGAGAGACAGCACGAAGCACTTACTGCAGGCTATATAGACTTGACCTTGCTCCCACATAGGCTCGATATGACGGAGCCGATTCTCGCAGCTGAATGGAGTCGTACAGAGCCGATTCCAGGAGCCTACGTGGTAGGAATAGTGGGACTGTCTACATGGTTTGTACAGGAACTTGACCAAGAGAAGGAGTTAGTGGATGTCAGGAACACGGTGGATACCTCAAAGAAGCTATAAGCTTTGATATTGTTAGATGAGAGTTCCTGGATGGCGTGAAGCTTGTGGTCTCTACCACTCCCCGATTGTGTTGACGTTATAACAAAGCGCTCTGAGCTAGTGCAGGTACCAGATCATGTCACATATACTTTGCAATTCTTTCCAGTATACCAGAAGAACACTTCGCTTGATATGGAAGACGGCATGAATAGTGAATGAAATGACGAAGGTTTTGTGACCCAGCCGCCTTGGATGGGCGATCGCCAAGGATCAGACTATCACAAGTCTAATACATGTATTGAAAAGTCCGACTGCGATGTTGTCGACACTGTGAGACACATTAGAAAGTTATATAGAAATGACATGGATGGTTGAGCTCGATAGAACTCAATAGTGAGTGTTATGGCTTCGCGAGGCGTCTTGGAGGTTGGTACCGGTCCGCCCGGGTGAACCATGACAGACATGGCGCTCACTCATGGGAGCCGCATTCTTTGGAAAAGTTCTTCGTTTTAACAACACAAACTCAAGAATGGCAAGTACAGCAGCAACTGATTGGAATACATCGCGCGGCGGATAAAACATTCTCACCAGATAGAGCAGGAAGAGGAGCGACCACGAGGTAGGAAACCACGACCGGAAATTGAAGCCCCATGCTCAGAGTGTGGTGGGAATGAAGATTACAATATGTCTCACAAAAATAATATGCTTCCTCATTATTATCGATCGTGAAGTTCGATAAGTTGTCGGACATGGAGTGGAGTTGAGAAGATAAGAAGGACCCACCAGGACTTTGCACATGACCTTGTCGGTGCGTGGAGCACTGGCTACTCCACGATCGAGTTGAAGTCGCAAGGTTAGGTTGAATTAATGTGAGATGAGCAAGATCGGTTCGTGGAGATGAGACTGAGGAGACATCACACGATGCAAGGAAATGGCATGAAGGGACGAGTGACTTCAAGCAGTGACAAGGAATAATGAATTTGAGGACGTAAATGACATTACTTTTCTGCCAGAAGCAGAGGGTGAACCCTAGGTAGGGCATTGTGAATGTAGCTAGTAAGAGTCATATCTATGTGTGCAACAAGACGCGTCGAGAACGATCGTGAATGAAATCCAAACTAGAGCCACGAGGTGGGGGCATTTTGATGAGTGAGAGACGCCGCTTTGTTACGAAATATACAACGTATGGCGCTGAACGCAAAGATCAGATGACAAGGAAATAATGAAATGCAACAGGCCTAGGCATCATGTACCATGGGCTGGGTATCTTTCTTCTCTTCTTCATGCGGCACCAGCGGTGGCAGCAGGCTCAAAGACCTTGGTAGGTTGCATGCCAGCACGAACAACACGGGCGTTGTTTGAATCCTTGGCGATGTACGCATCCTTGTTCTCAGCCTGAGCCTTCTTCCAGATCTCAACCTCCATACCACCACGAATAACACCGACTCTCATGGTGGAGAGAAGGTTGTGGGCGGCGTTGGAGTGGAAGTAGACACCACCGTTGAACATGGCGGTGGCATCCTTTCCGATACCACTGCGAATCATGGCCTTACCACCGGGGTGGTCATTGACGAAGTTGGACTCACCAAGGTCGTGGACGATACCAGCGACCGAGATGAGTTGACGGCCATTCTTGCATTGCTCAACGTAGTCATCCCACTCCATGACGGGCAGGGAGTCGAGAGGAGTACCCCAGTCGAGCTCAGCACGCTTGCGGTCAATCTTCTTCTGGAGCTGCTGAACACGACCCTTCTCAATCTCGTTGGAGCGGAACTGCTTGAGGTCGTAGGCGAGGCCAAGCTGCTTCCACATCCAGATGGACCACTTGGTAGGGTCGTACTGGTGCCATTCGATGGCGTTGCGGTAATCCGAAGGGAACTCGTGGTGGAAGTTGTGGTATCCCTCGCCAAGAGTGACAAGAGCGGTGATGACGTGGTCACGGGGAGAGTTGCGGTCGTCGAAGGGCTGGTCACCGAGCCAATGAGCGAGCGAGTTGACGCAGAAGGTGGCCTGCTGGACGAAGAAGATACGGAGAATGCCAGCGTAGATGAAGCCACCGAACCAGTCACCCCAGCCGAGACCGGCAACGAGAGTGGGGAAAACAAGACCCATGACAGCGACGACGAGGATGTAGTTCTTGTGCTGCCAGACAACGACGGGGTCGTCGTTGAGATCGGAAATGTCGGTACGGCCGATTCTCTTGGGGTTCTGCTTCATGACCATCCAACCGAGATGCGAGTAGAGGAGACCCTTGCGGACGGAGTAAGGGTCCTTGTCGGTGTCGGTGTAGCGGTGGTGGGCACGGTGGTCACGAGACCACCATCTGATGGAGCCTTCGACGGCACCACCACCAACAGCGGCGAGGAAGATCTTGAGGGGGAGGGTGGCCGAGTAAGAGGTGTGGGCCCATAGACGATGGTAGCCAGCGGTGATACCCAGACCGGTTGCGAAGTAGTAGGCAATGGCCCAGATGGCGGTGGGCAGACGCAGAGGAGTCCACCAAGCAGAGATCAAGCCCATGAGGGGAATGCCTCCAATGAACAAGACATTGAGCCAGTTGACGTGCTTGTACCAGTTGGCCTTGGTCAACGGGGTCTCGGTGATGTGGGGCCTGAAGGCAGATTGTTAGCAGTGTTCCTGGATAGAGCCAATTGAATGCAATGGAACCAATTGTTGCTGATGCTGCTGCTGCTGCTGCTGCACAGGCAAGTGATGCAACTGCGCCATGTGGGAAGAGTGGTTACTCACTTCTTGGGATCGTACTTGGGGTTGCGGTTAGGCTCGTTGGTCGAGGCCATGGGCGACGACTGAGAGACCTTGTCGGGGTCGACTGCCATCATGCCGGCGGCAGGCTGGTGGGAAGGCATGTCGATAGACAGCGAGAGTGATGAAAACTCCTGTCGTGTGTTGTGCTTGTCCAGAAAACGAAGACAACAACGAACTCAAAGAGTGTAGAGGGGTGGGGACGAGCAAAGAGGAGCGCGCTGAAAGGGAGAGAAAGAGCAGTCGCCGATGAGCGACGAGCAAGTTTTTGAATGCTCCAGCGGAGCTCGGAGCAAATGGCCTGATTGAGATTGACCCAGAGGCAAGAGGCGAGAATCCGTGGGGAAAATCCGTCCCACTGGCCAGAATTCACTGTTGGGCCTTCAACCAATCCGCCTGCCTCATTGCATCACTTCCCCTGCCAGACACCAGCTTGCCACCATTCCCATCCGTTTGTCTGTTGTACAGTACCTGCATACTATATCGTAACATATCCACGCGCATATGCAGTGTTTTGTGTCTGCTCTGCCATACACTTTCCACCTGATCTTGTTGTCTTGATAACTCATTGTTGTTGTTGTTGTTTCATTCGTGACTACAGCCTACCAGAGCCGAGGCCAAGACCACATTCCACCGCCAGCTGGCCAATTTCACTCGCCACCCACCAATCCTTTTTGACTTTACCATTGACACGCGAGAATACCCGGGATCTGCTGTAGCCGCTTCTAGAAAACTGCCCGAGGTTCCAACAGTAGGGAAACGTAAAACATACCGACACTCAACCCAGCCAGATGCCTCCAGAACATTGGCAATAATTTCTTTTTGTTCTGCATCAAGACTGAATTCAGGCGATCAGGGGGTTTGCTGCTCGTCCTCTCTGCATCATGAATTCCTGTTGCAATTGAGCTCACCCAAACTTTGGAGCGACGCAGTATTTCTTGTCCATGGCTGTCAGCCAGCCCAACCCTTTCCTCCGCAATATTCAGCTACAACGCCTTGTGTCCGCCTGAGATCTGAAGTCGTTGCTGACCATTATTCCGATGAGTCGGTGTGAGCTCCCGGGTGCACCTACTTTTCACGTCTTTCCAGCTTCTTCTTGCCGAGGCTACCGTCGCACCACTGGGCGTCATCTTGTATTATAAGAATCTACTTTTTCCCCTGCCATCGCCTTTATCCAACCGTTTGTTGATCCACGCGCGCGCTTGTCATCTGTATTTTTGCTTTGCTCGTGTGCGCGTAAAGGATCGCCAGACGGTGCTCTACCAAGTGTCCCCTGTGCATCAGGTGTCCACGGGGGACCATCTCCACCCTGCACGCTCGCGGCTGTCTACCGAAGACCCTGTCATCCTGTAGTCGCTATCATCAAATCCCGAGGAACGTCGAAAAGATGTTCTCGCCAACCAATGAAGGCCGTTTTTATCAAGCTGCCTTGTTCCACATCCATTTTCCCACCATGTCGTCGAGATATATGTCCTATGCGACTGTCTTGCTCAACACGTCAAACGCGAAATTCATGCATGTTGCCCAACCAAATATCCTTGGGAAATCCTGAGAGCATGTTCTTATCCGGACCAATGGTGTCGCGAAAGTTTAGCTGTTGATATCTTTCTTCCTCTTGTATGCGCCATGTCGAAAAGACGTTCATTGTCCAAGGCATGATGCAGGACCATTTCCCTCGAGATATGACTGTCACGATCCTTGGTTAAGACTTTATAGCTCGCATACTCTTCTTCATCTTCATCCACCAAAAATCATCGGAATCTAAACTTATATGATAGAAGTAACCTGATGCTTGTCCGAGTTAGAACATCATCATCTCAAAGAAGATGCACTCGTCTTCGACACAGATGGACGTCCTTTCTACTCAACCGCATGAAGCATCATGCAATACCGTTCCCTTCCTGATTCTCGAATACGAATCACATCTCCTCCAGAGAACAGGTTCCTGATCATGATGGTCTCCACTTCTCTTCCCCGCCTCACGAAACCACTGGGGTTCACTGCGTATCCAAGTAACATTAGACGCGAGTAACCTTTTCCCAAACACACTCTGTTGAACCCTCATACCGTCATCATATGACGCAAGCACCATAAGCTTGCCAAAGATGCACTCAACCAATTCTTATCTTGATCTGTTTGCTCACCGAACTGGTTGTCGTCAATATCATGCCACTGCTTGTATATCCCTGTCATCGTTCGACCAGTATATCTTGGATGGATGTTTGATTAGGAAAGCACAACGAGGTATCACGATTGGCTCAGAGCTAACCATACCCTCGATCGGACTCCGCTCCGGCGGTTTTCAAGGGTCCACTGCTATGTACCTGTGTACTTCCTTTGCATGATCCATTCAAAGTATGCATGAGCAATAACCTGATGAATTGGAAACAATCCTGCATCTCTGTGGTTCAACCATCTGATCTCCCTCTTGGTAGCTATAAGCGATCATACATATGTTTCCCTTCTGTCATATCCAGACTGTTTCTGATTTATTCCTCTCTTTTTCCACAGCAGTTCAGAGTCCTTTTGAACATTTGCTGCTGGTGAAGATATGGCTGGTTCATGATGTTCTGTTCTTTTCATATTCTCATATCACTGAGACGCCGGAAGCAATCCATAGTAGGCATATTCACATGTCTACATCGATGACCGTCATCTCTAGCTAGCAATCTTCCATTCATAGATAAGTGCCATGAGCGAGACGTCTCTGTGGAAGGAGCAGACCATGTCTTTCAAGCAGTCCAGAAAGCTACACATTGGTCATGGATCTCTATGCCTGAGAGTCTGTACAGTCGAAGAACCACGTCCTCAATAGTGAGTTCCTCGTTCTCTAGTTGGTACCAAGATTCTCCTACTTCTCGATCACTTCATTATACTTCATTATACTTCACTTTGCGATTCTGTCCAAGACAACTCTGTCCTTTGTATGCTTCTATTACTCTCTTCCTCTTCTGTCTCTGTTAAGCGCTGGTTTCTTCTTCTGCCTCTCTTGTTCCTTTTTATTGTTCTATCCCTACTAGTCGCTTCTTCCCGTCCTATCTCTTCCATTCATTCCTTCGTATTCTTCATGTTCTGATTGCTCCTTCCTTTTTCTGTTTATTGCATCCACTCCTTTCAAGTCGCTTATTTCATTGCTCCTTCCCCTTCTAATTTCTTCTGGCCGCTCTTTACTCCCATGTCTTGTGTTCGCTCTTTCCTTTTATGCCTTCCGCTCACTCCTTTCCTTCTCAATCTTTCCTGTTGCTACTTCGTTATATAAACTGTTCCTCCCTTTTTCTATCCCATGCATCGTTGTCTCCTCCTCCATGTCCTTTATCATGCTCTTTCTCCATCAATCTATAGCCCTGCTGATAACTTTAAGCAGTACCTTTGTTCTCTTCCTTACAGACACTTGGGGTATCAAAAGTGAAAGCGAGTCAAGGCAGACCGAGACTGGCTAAGAAAAGAAAAGAAAAGAAAAGAAAAGAAAGATCTTTTCCGGCATCCTATAAGGTGGTTGCTTAATCCGATCACATAAAGCCAATAGTGTCTTGTATAATTTCCTCTTTTTCATTTTGTGTCCATAGGAAAAAGGTTTCAAAAGGTCGTGAGACCAAAAGAAAAAAAGTCCCATATCAACATGATAATCTTATGAAGAGAACAATAAAACACAAAGTCCTTGTTCTTTCTCCTTCTAGTGACTGACGAAAACAAAAACGACACAAAGAAACCACCTTCACTTGGAAAGCAGTTACAAGAAGAAAAAAGAAGTAGAGAGAACGCCTGGGAAATGCGTGTAGAGGAAGAAGAACAGAAAACAGAGGAAATAGTGAGAAACAAGAAACTCATGATTTCATGGTCAATCAATCCCTCAATAACACCGATAGTGACAACAGAAAAAGAAGAAAGATGAAATTTGTGTTTTCCTTTCTCTTTGCGTTTTGTTTGCTTCCCAGCTTCTATAAGTATATTGTTTATTGTGTTTTGATTCGTTCCGAGTTTGCACTCATTTTTGTACTGTAGAGAAAAACGCCTGAAGGGAAAAGTATACCTGCGTTAACTGCGTGATATGGGAAGTTTCAAGTGGATGGCCAGGCTGCTGTCATCATAATTTTTTCCCAGAAACTTTTTGTGCAAAGAAAGGAAAGAGGTCGTTCGTGGCGTGGAAAAATTGGTTGGACTTGAAGCAAGTATAAGGGGTGCTTGACGTGTCGATTGCATCTAGCAGGACATTCATCGAGAGAATGATTGGAGGAGCTTCCAGGGCCACGGTTTGTCAAAATCCGGTGTCTGATTTAGGGTTTTGTGTCGTTTGATTCATCACATAATATCTGTTCGGAGGCCCGCCATAGGACTATCTGCTTCACCCATAGGCTTGAAGAGCAGCTTCATGTCCAAAGTGAGGTCACCGATACCGTAAGTATCATCAATATCTCCAACGGATCCAGTATCGAGTCCACCTTGGGTGTTTTCATTGGCAACGAATCCTTTGATCTTCTTGAGCAGTGTCATGATCTGCATGAAGCGGACATCAGGCGAAGCGGTCCAATCCGAAGACTTGGTCGAACGCAACATAGACTGCCCGAGATAGTAGAAGTGTATTGCGTCACGAGAGAAGCCAAAGCGACGTTGACCTGGTGCATGAGGTGGGTATTGGACAGCCATATCGTTGTCCCACATGGTTTTCCAGTTGGAAAGGGCGAAATGGAGCGTCTTCAGTGCCTGCTGGACTTGAGGATTTGGGGGATGGTAACTATCACTCGGAGTGCCAACACCACTGCCTGGAGCACTACTACTCGAAACATTCAAATCATTGTGGCCAAGGGGAGTACCCGGTCCACTAGAGGTAACGTTGAGTCCGAGTTGCGCAGATGAATGTTGCAGGAAATGTGCACGCTGGACCTTGCAAATCTGTACATGAATGGCATGGATGAGGATGAATTTCGAATAGGCGTTGGTTGCAGGCTTTCGAGATTCATGATTGGGTTCCATCAAAGATCGCATGGCACTTCTCATGTCCGGTTGACGGGACTCTTGGCTTCCGGTGGCATTGAAAGCCTGCCTGGCTGGACCATTCAATCCAAGAGCGTCGCGGCACTCCTGGGCAGTCTTTGCTTCCCAAGCAGCGTCGTCGGCGGGCAGTGGCAGTCGAAGCTCGAGCGGATCAAACTTTGGCTCACTGTTGAAAAAGATGACTAGGGCAGCGTCCAAAAGGGAGAGAGTAAAGATGAGTCTACTTCGCTTCTCTTGGGCAATCCAAGACGACCATTCCCAGTTTGTCACAGTTTCTCTGGGGAGGGCCCCGGGTTGGTGTAGTATGCTGAAAGCGGCCTGTCCTGGAGGCGCTGGATAACCAAGACCCAATCTTCGAGCCATCTCGGCAACAGTGTCGAAGGTTTTGCGAGCGTTTGCGCGTTGTGCTTGGTTTCCATTCCAGACGAAAAGCACCTTAAGCATGTACAAAGCTTGCAGTTCTTCGACATCGGAATCAATAGAACCCAAAGGTTGATTGCCTTCGGCCGCGAGGCCCATTACCACGTTGTGGACGCGCGAGGCATTCTCGACGGCGTTCTGGACAAGCTCCATCATGCGGCGGACTTGGTGGAGATCGCGTTTGTCGGAATAGACGGCGCCGACAGTGATGATGGCCAGGACGAGGCCGGCGTTGGCGGTCAGGATATTGAAGGTGGGCATGTGAATAATGGGCCAGTGGCCCTGGAAGCTGGTGAATTTTTCGATGAAGTGCTTGATGTTGTCGACGGTCAAGCATTTCCTCATCTCGTCGCAAGCGTCATCGCTGGAGCATGTTCTGTGGGAAAGGACGTAGGTCAGCAATGCATTGGCCTTGGTCTGCAATGGGTGGCTTTGCACGAGATCCATGTTCCAATTGGGAAAGCCAGACAGGTGGTGCGCACCTGAATCTTCGCCGAAGCCCGACGGATGTGAATATAGTCCACTGTAGAACGTCTCATTGCCCTGCTCGCCCGACGCGTTGTAGTTGTGTCCGTCCATGGCACCCTCGTTCTTGACGGCCATCTGGCCTTGTGCTTGGTGTGGTTGCGCACCCATGTAGCCGTCGTGGGCGTGCTGGGGCGCAAACATGGACCAATCAGGCACGCTGTTGCCGTGACGGCTTTCGTGCATCGAGGGTGCTTGATGCGTGTAGCCGCCGGGTGCTTGTGTCTGTTCTTCCGACTTGACGTTGGAAGGGTAAAAGCTGCCGTTGGCCATCTGGTGGAAGTTGTAGCTCGGCGGCATGGGATTCGAGGCCGAGTGAGGGCGCATCTGGTATGGGGGCACGCCTCCGGCATAGCCTGTATCATTCGTAAGTCTGTTATTACCTTGAAAAGCATTTTTTGTCTGCATACCAGTGAGGCTACCTCGACCGTCGCCGTTCAACACTCCTGGGTGCATCAGGCTATTGGCACGAGATGATCGGTTCGACATGGAAGCCACGCTCGACGCGTACGAGGAACCCTCGCCATTCACTGTTGGACTATTGGTCACGCCGTTCAGCATGTTGCCATTGGTGTAGGGCTGCCCGGCTGCAGCTTCGGTAAGGCCTGCGAGAGCGACGGGCTCGGTGCTGCTTATCGACATCCTGTTGGACCCATTCGTGTTCCTACGCTGGTGCGCTAGGTGGTTGGCTCCCGTGGGGTTTCCACGGCGGATCGAGCATTTCTGGAAATGGCGCTTGAGAATGTCACTGCGAGAGAACGTGTCTTTGCACAGATGGCACTGGTAGGGTCGGTCTCCGGTGTCTGTACAAAGTCAGATCATGTATGTTTATTTCATGTATCAAGCTTAAAACTCACGTCGCAGGAGATGTCTCTTCAAGTGTTTGGCGTGGAGATACGTCTTATTGCAGTGCGGGCAAGGGAACTTTCCATCTGCATCCTTGGCAGGTACCATGGACTTGGTCGAGGCGGCGGCAGTGGTGCCAGGAGCCGGAGCAGCAGCGCGTCCTGGCGCGCTCGGAAGTATGCCGCGTCTTCCCTGCGACCCAACGACATGTGTAGGTTCCGCGTCATGGTTCTGCATGTATGGCTGCGCTCCGCCTAGACCCGAAGAGGCGAAGCTGGGCAGGGACGACATTGAGCTGCTGTATGTAGTCTGAGGCTGCAGCGGGCGTAGGTCGGGGAGACGCGCCTGAGCGGGAGTCGCAGGTATCGAAGACGCGCTCGTGGTGGCTGCCGATGTCGAGGGAGGAAGAGAAGTTTGCGGCGTCGAGTAGGGCACGTACGATGAAGCAGGAGGGAGCATGGAGCCTTGAGATCCCGTGGTCGCCGGCGACGATTGGTGCGAGAAGGCATGCAGACCATTGGACGCCATGGACGATGTGGTCGGCGTGTGGGCGGTTGTCGGCGTGTGAGGGTGACTGCCTCCGCCGTTGTACAATGAGGGCAACTGGCCAAAGTTGGCGGCCTGTGTATGCAAAGGCGGCAATGTCGGGTTGTCGCGCAAAGGCTCCTGCGAATGCGCCGGCTGTTGCTGCTGCTGCTGCTGCTGTTGTTGCGGCTGCTGATGTTGGTGCGGGTGCTGATGCTGAGGTTGGTGCTGCTGGTGATGAGACGAGTAGCCAGGGAAGGGCGCAAAGTTGGTGGGCTGCGACATGTAGGTGGTGGAGGGGTATTGGTTCTCCATGGTGACTGAAAGTGTGGTGATGATGTCGTGGTTGGGGAAATAATGGGGCTTCTCACCGCGAGAGCATCTGCTAGCGGGCACTCGCGCGGAGGTGGAGCAGCGGGCAGGCGGGCAGGCAGGCAGGCAGAGAAGTGCTGTTGATATTGGATCAGGTCTTGCAAGTGATACAGCAGATAACTGAACGGTGACGATAATGATCAATCCAGACCAAGGCTGGGCTCCAGACGCGGTAAGGACAGGTCTGTCGGGTCAATCAAAAAGTCGTGAAGGAAGTGGGCAGCTCGAGGGCAATGCGCCGAGTAGTAGAGAGAGTGCTAAGGTCCGGCCGAAAAATCTGCAGATTATCCCACGCCGAAAAGTCCGTCCTGCTCGAGGGGAAAAAAAATATGATGTCTTCGCGCCAAGAGACAGGCAAGTCAGCGCAGCTCAGGTCCGGTCAGCCACTTGTTATTCGTCACTCAAGAACAAGTAGACAAGTACCGTGTGCGAGTCTCTGATATTGACGAGCCTGACTGCAACAATAGCACACGTCGATACTGTGTACGTCGTGGTTATCGATCTTTTGCCAGGGCACTTGGATAGGTGCACGGGCTATCGTGATAATCAGATCCGTGGTGGAACCAACCCAGGATCCCGACAACAGGGTTGAATCGAGAATCTGGCAAGCGTGTCTTCACCAAGAACAGAAACAAAGCAAGAGAAAGCGGGTCTCTGTCTCTTTTTGCGGTCAGAGGTAAAAGGGGAGAAGCAAAGAATAAACTGTGGGAGATGACGACGGAGCAACAAACAACCACCAGATCACAGCATGCACAGTCACACGCGCAGGATGCTGAGGACTCGACGATGATGGACTAGTAATTACCTACTCAGGTTTCTTCGACTTCATTCTCAACGTTCAAAAGCACGCACGGCTTTCGGATGCGAGCCATCTCGGTCGGCTCACCACTGGCGTCATCCAAAGTCTTCGAGTCTATCTCACGCTTTTCCTCTTTGGTTCGCACAACGTTACATGTCTAACCTTTAACTTTGCAACTACTGTATTCTTTCTTCTGCAACTCGCGTTGCCGCACTCGCTGGGTAGTATCATCGGGCGTACCTTGGGCGCACATCCATTCATCTTACCTGCTGGAAATCACTTCTATCAAGGCAACTGCGGTTCGAACGCTGTGATAGAGCGACTCGTGCCATGCCATTGCTGTTGCACTCGCGTGGGGTGTGCATCGCTTACTCGTACCTGGCGCTTAGACTTGCATGACCGAACTCTCAGCCGCTCTTGGCATCGGATACAGACATGCGCGCGATTATTTTCAGGAAAAATTGTCCGAAGCAAGCAAGAACTTCTATCCGACTAAACCCGCTCGGTCAAGTTCCATAGTATCGACTCTGCTTGTCACGTATGTGTCCATTCGTGTTATTGCAGTGACACCACGATTGAACAGGCGAGCGATCGTGAGGAGACAGTTGTGCCATCGCACAGACAGTCATCGAAAACAAATTGATCATAACTCGCCGTTTGAGGCCTTTACATCTCGGAATTCTCTCCATAGGCTCTTCTCCCCCTCTAAATTCTCTCCATGCCCTAAACTTTGTACAGAAATTGACTTTGAAAACTAGGAGATCTGTCGCCAGTCTGCTCAAACCTAATTGTTGACCTGCATTGGTGCTTAAGCGAAAGCAGTGCACCAATACGGTCTCTGCCGAGAGTTAAGGGTGAAAGTGCAGTAGCAGTCTATCTGATTTGCAAGACGCTATCAGAGACAGTTGAGACAGAAGATGACAAAGAGCTCGGCACATACAACAGGTAGTCCAGTCTTTGTCGCTGATCGGCGCTGGTCGTGTCTTGCTTTGTTGACCCTGGATCGTTGTAACGACGTTTTCACCTGATTCAGGCATAAACCCATCGCATGTTTGCATAATGATAGCGATACTGACCAGCAGGACTCAAGGTATGTGCCATGGTCGACTCTTTTTGCACTAGAACAAGCATAAATACTGAGCCGCAGGCTTCCGCACGCTAGCTCGCTTTCTTGAGAACGCCATCTATCTCAAGGGTCAAGGTATATCCAGACCAGCGATTCATTGTTATATCCACTGTGGGCTTTTTTTTAGCACAGCACATCTCTACCACTTTTTGTTTTTGGAAAACACCACGACATGCGTTAGCAGACACGGGCTGTAGACTTCTCTGGTCTGTACAGGTGAACAGTCTCCGAGTTAATAACCATGACAACTCCCCGCTATACGGCCGACGCTTAATGCCCAAGCCTGCCGCCACGGGGAAACAGAACACGGGGTTGGAGGTTCCTGGTCTGTCGTCCCAATAATGGCCATGACCGACTCAGGCTTTAGCCGAACGGTCAGCTCACGTCTAGTTATACTCAGGAGTCAGTCTGAGCCCTCATCATCTACAACGACATTGACCATCGAGACATAGGCTTCGAACAGACACTGTACTGGCTACGCAAGTGTGAGTTTTCAAGCTGTTCTATACAACAAGATATACCACATTTACGTCCTGTACAAAGCATACTTGAGGGAGCAGGTTGCCATTACTCAATGATCCAGCTGAGAGCATTGGATACTTCGGGCATACTCGGGGCTACTTGTTCTCTAAACGGAATACTTCCGCAGTCCCAATCTTGACTCTCAGCCGCCATAATTAACAATAATGACATGGTGAGATCGACATCCTCCTCGCTAGACGTGACAGCCTACCAGATATCCAGCACAAGTTGCAACGACAGACTATTGGGCTTTGTCCATGTCTTCAGTCTCCTCCTAGCTCATTGGTCTTTCCAGGTTCAATGTCCGTGCCAGACAGGCGTATGGTACACAAACTGGAAATGGAACTGGCGAATTGTTGAGTAGATGGAAACACCAATCGTCTCATGATTTGAATTGACGACAAAATAGGTACATGTCGAGCATTGAATCTCTTGAGCTTGACCGCTCTGCTTCTCCCTCCGCCTTCTTTCTATTCTTAGTGTTACCATGGAAAAAACAAGGAATAGTCTTTGCTCCTCTCGCTTCTGTCAAGGAGTCACTGTGATGACCAAGTTGCTCTTTTGAGACGTCGTTTGATGTTGGTCAGGATGGTTGAGAACCTTGAAGCAGAATATGGAAGACGATAGCATGAGTGGGAAGCAAGTCCGTCTCTTGGCATCTGATAGCTTCGGAGTTTGGTTCAACGGTGAAGTTGCTTGCTCTCCATCGCTGTAAAGCAAGCCGAAGCGGTAAAGCTTGAACAAGCTATGTTGGAGGCTGATCTGCAGCAGTTCTCCCAAGAATTGCAACTGAACTTTGCAAGGCCACATGGCAGTGGACAGCGCTAGAACATGGAGGAGTACAAAGCCTAGCGACCTGAAGGAGTCATGGTGCTCATTCTGCGCATACATACACACGTCAAGATGGAAAGGCATAGAACGCATCATCTCGACTTGATCTTCCAACGTGGATAATTCCGGTTATGATCGAAAAGACAAGACGCTTGATGCAGGGATGCGAGATATCGTAGTAGCTTAAGATACGAATCTGGCAAACGCATGGACTGCCGGCATGTGCTTTGTTAGCAGGGTGCATAATCAAGGACGTCAGCCGAAGCTACCGGACATGCCGTATCCCAGACACTTGCCCAGGATTCAGATTCGGGTCCAGATACCTGGACGTGGTACTGGTAGACATGCTACCAGTCGATTGGATCTACTAGAGAGACACACCTTATCTACCTAGGTTATGTTCTCGAGGGCCAGGATGTTCAAACTCTGTCCGTACTTTGCTCACTGTGAAATTAATTCGGGGAGGGTTTTTTCGAAACAATGACTTTGCTCCCCTGCATCTCCAACAACAACAACAACGATGTGACAACAAGCCAGTTGCAAGCATCTAAGGAAAAGAGCCACATCAGCCATGACAAGCTGACTCAACAGACATACGAGGCTGTCCATTGAGATTTCAAAAGGAAGTTTTGTCTGATTGTACATGGACAGGGTAACCATGGCAGCAAGACTTATACGAAGCCAGCGTCAGTACATACCAAGGTCGTTGGTCGAATTACAGATAGACTAAATAGAGACGCGAAATTTCACCTTGACAATAGGTAATGACCGCAAAGCGATGTTAAACTGTATTCTGGACGTTCAGTAGACTGAAGGGCAATGAAATGGTGAGATGCTCCATGGATCATTCGAGTAACCAAGAGCGGGTAGATCCGCAGAGCCGCATCAGAGTGGAGCAAAGGCAAGGGCGAAGTCAGCAAAAGCTCAAGCTTGCTCAAGGAATTTACAAACCTGGAAGGTCCATGTTTTTACGATCTTCAATCCGACCATCACTTCTTCCAACACAACTTTGCTGCTCTTCCAGACGCACCTTCCTCAACTTTCGCACTTTCATGTCCAACAAAAGAGTCAAGATGGCAGGACCCCAGATTGGAACGCACAACGGACACTTCCACGCCGACGAGGCGCTTGCCGTCTACCTGTTGCGCCTGTTGCCCGACTACTCCAACAGCACTCTGGTTCGCACCCGTGACCCTGAGAAGCTCGCTCCTTGTCACACCGTCGTTGATGTCGGTGGTGTCTACGACGATGCCGCCAAGCGCTACGACCACCACCAGCGCGAGTTCACCACAACCTTCCCTGAACACAGCACCAAGCTGTCTTCGGCTGGTCTCGTCTACATGCACTTTGGCAAGCACATCATCAGCACCTGCACTGGTCTCGCCATTGACTCCGACGACACCGAGTTGTTGTACCAGAAGCTGTATGACGACTTTATCGAGGCTTTTGATGCCAACGACAACGGTGTCTCCCAATTCGATCCCAACGAGATCCGTAAGGCTGGTCTCCAGCGTCGCTTCCAGGACCGTGGCTTCAGCATTGCTTCCGTCGTCGGTCGCCTGAACCACGCTCACCCTCTGCCTGTCGCTGCCGCAACCGCCTCTCTCTCCACCGACGGTGTTTCTGCCCAAGGCGGTGTTTCTGTGCCCAAGCCTTCCGACGCCAAGTCGCCTGAGCAAGCTCAAGCCGAAGAGGATGAGCGTTTCCTCAAGGCCAGTCAGTTTGTCGGTGACCAATTCATCTCGGAACTGATGGACAAGTACCACTCATGGCTGCCCGCACGCGCCGTCGTCAAGGAGGCTTTCTCAGACCGCAAGCAGTACGACGATAAGGGTCGCATCATGGTTGTCCCTCACAAGCCCGAGGGTGTTCCGTGGTCAGACCACCTCTACGCCCTGGAGAAGGAGACTAACGCCGAGGGCAACGTCCTCTATGTCCTCTTTGCCGAGAACGGTGAGAAGGACAGCAAGTGGCGTATTCGCTCCGTCAGCCGTGAGTCCGGTGGCTTTGAGAACAGAAAAGACTTGCCCGATGCCTGGAAGGGCGTTCGTGACGAGGAGCTGTCCAAGGTGTCTGGCGTTCCTGGAGGTGTCTTTGTCCACGGTAAGTTTTCGGCCCCAAATCCTCTTCAACTTTCTTTGAATCAGTGAACTGACTACCTTCCGTGTAGCTGCTGGCTTCATCGGCGGCAACAAGACCTTCGAGGGCGCCCTCCAGATGGCCCGGAAGGCTGCTGATATGTGAATGTCGATCCTTCGAAATTTCTGCTTCTCTTTCTCTTTCCATCGCACGGCGTTTTACTAGGGGCTTATGAGGGGGATGGTAGAACAAAACTAACGCATCATACACAAATCTTGTGTATCTTTTCCACTAACTGGAATCCTCAATCTTGTATATACTGTACAATATCAGATGCAAAAAGCATCAGAGCTAGAATTGCTCTTCAAGTTTTGCTTCGACCCACCTTTTGTGCTTCTTTAGACTATCTTCTTATTCGACTATCACTCCTTACTCACTCGTCAATCATGACCTTCTTGCTGGACTCGTACTTCTTTCCTTGATCGGTCTGATTCTTTCTTTTTTTTTCCCTTGAGAAACAACATCCTTCCCTACTTTCCAATCGTTGCTCCTTCATTCGAAATCTTTCGCCTTGGGCCGCTCATTACCGTTTTTGGGAGCACAAAATTCGAGCCGCTCCTTCTTGTTCGAGGATCTTTCTTCCACTCCTATTTCACTAGGATGATGCCCTTCTTTCACGTAGCAAGTCACTTCTTCCTAACACTGACATCGTGTCTTTCTTATCTGGATCTCTACTATGCTATTCGTCTACCGTTTTCCAGACCTTCAAGAGATCTGTAGTTGAATTGACTTGGTATAAATGTCATCCTGCTTTAGCTTCAAAGCAAGTATGTGATTGGACTATACACATTCGGTTAAGAAAGATGATTGCCCCGAGACATAGTGGTGGAGCTCCTTTTCCTCTTCTTCTAAATGTCTTTCTTTCTATATTGGATAGACGAATGAAAGGTGAAAGTATTGTTGCAAGTCACCTTGGTATGCTGGAACGTTACAGATGTGATGTACTTTCTACTTCACGAGGCTCTCTTCTTTGTACTCTAGTATATCATTATTCCTACTCTGACCTATTGCTCCTGCCTGTTTAGACCCTATTCTGGTCTGTTTTGCCCATTCCTCTTCCAACCTCCTTCTTATCTTGACAAATCGCTCTTTTCTATCATGACATACCCCTCCTTCCTGGTCCAGAATCATAACTTCCGACTTTTCAACCGTCGTATCTCTTCTTCTTCTTCTTCTGCTTCGACAATATTCCTTAATCCACTCAGGCATTTATGCTCACAAAGTGAATATGTTCCGAGCGCAAGCCATATGATCCGGATGTTTCATTTTGGGCACAATTGCGCTTCAAATCATTTTCCAAGGGGTGACTTTTGATTCAGTGCTGACCAGAGCCTCATCATGCTGGTATGATCTCTCTGGGAAATGCGAATGAAAAGTCTTGTACCGCTAGGGATTGGTCTCTTCAGAGTGACGGCAAGGCATGCTAAAGACCAAGCTGGTTTAAGCATGTGACATTGGCCAAATTGTTGTTACGATCCGTGGCACGAATAAACCAATGCATGTGTATGGTCTGGCCGTCTTGGAAGTACGCGTGCATATATTGCAAACTCAAGGATCTGGCAGTGTATCCTCTATAGTCCTTGGTCCAAAGCTGTCAACTACTCCCTCCTCAATATCTCTCTCTTGGAAATAAGAGGGCATTTTGTACGTGTCGATGGGGGTAGGCAGTGCTTGGAACAACTTCACAATCACTACATGTGGCTGCTTTTCCTTAACGTCTTCCAATCTTTCCTGCGGTGTGATAGCTGGCGAAGCGTTCGGTCCACTTGACAAGACACTTCTGGCCTGCTGGAGCAGTCTTATTGCCAAAGGTCTCATGACAGCAAGGGAAGTCGCTATAATACCGATAGCAGCCTCAACAAGCGAAGCATAAGCGATGGAATCGTTGGAAGAAGAGTAATAGCTGTTGCTGATGTTGAGAGCCGAGATGAAAGGAATGCGGACTATTGATACAACACTGCCTGCCGTGGCCAATGCAACGATTCCATACACGGAAAGCCTATCTCTGCTTCTCAGGTGAAGTTCGTGGACCACAAGGATTGATGTCAATGCGAATACCCAGTCGACGATCGCGTTGAGTGCTGCGACAAAGTAGTTCAGGGGACCTAGGATGTTCCAGCCTATGCAGGAGAGATTTTGTATGTCGATGCTTGAGATTGGTCCACATTGGACGATAGAGATGATGATAAGAGCAAGGTTGAAAGTGATGGTGATGAGAACGCTGAAGATTATTGCAAGACGATGCCATCGTTTGTGGACGATGCGGAGAAAGAAGAAAGCCAAAGAGGTCTTGAAGAAAATCTGGTTGAGAAGGTAGAAGCCGATACCAAGGATGCTTGTCTGATCGGTCACGAATTAGTCCCCTGGATATGGAACGTCTGTGTTGACCGGGACTCAATTCACCAAAGCCAGAGCCATGATTTGGCTCAACCCTTCATGCATTTCTGTTATGCCGATAACGATGAAATTGGCACAAGCGGCGAGGAAGCAAACCTGCAAATATGATATATGATATTAGCATACTGGTCGAAGTTCCCCAAGATTAGATACTGGAATGTCTTACATATGCAAGAATCAAGAACACATCATCCTTTCCGAATGTGCGAACGAGAAAATAGCGGACCCAGATTCGTAACGATATAGCAATAGTTGTAATGATCATGAGTGGTATAGAAACTGTGATGATTGCTACAGGATGGAGCCCGTACTTCGCAACGTCTGGCGACATCATTGTTGACTTATCACATCATGAAAAACTCCGAATCTCAAGGCAGGAAGTGCCTCGAAGGATCATATAGAGGAGTGGTCAGTGAGGAAATATGGTCATGTCTCAGAAGGTAACGTACAGACTTCGGCACACTTTTTCCTGATTCGCTTGAGAAGAGTACCTTTCGAGGGCCAGATCGTCTCTGACCGAAGTTCGTGAAGATAAATTTGAGAGGAGGTACGCGCATAGCCAGTTTTGGAAGTCGTAAGGCGCGACATCCCCAGACCGAGGAGCGTTGAAGTCGAAGTCGTTGAAACGGTCGTTTGCACATCGTCACTTCTACATTTGTGCCCGCATGCTAAGTTCAAGTTTGTCAAAGATTCGTTGGCGACGGATAGGTTGGCTGGAATAGCCATGACAAGATACAGAGATCTTGATAGACAGTGCTTCACTGACTACTTGGAGGGTCATATGGGGGTCGTGTGGAGGTTGCGGGAGATTTAAAAAAGCAGAGCTATAACGTCTGCACGTGTAAATGTTCCACACGAGCCAAACTTTCAACCACCGGGACGTGTTCATCGATTATCCGTGCCATACAAAAGACCCAAGCGAAGCGGATGCTTTGTTGATGTCTTTGCTTCCTCATCATAATCTTCCAAGCGATGTGGGATCTCGAATCTAGGGGGGACTAGTAGAGGATCATCGAGACAGACATGCAACCTTGAACGATTGACTGATGGCGAGCATGCTCACATGACATCACATTGATACCAGATGACATAGAGGGAGCACATGGAGAGCAGGATATACCAAGTAGCAAGCAAGGCGGATACTAGATGTTCTTCTCCATTCGACTCCTCGTACCATATGTCCATAATCTCAATGCTGTTATAATTCGATGCAGGACGCAACAATCTCATAGCTAGACCCTGAGGACAATGCTATCAATGTTCCGTATGAATGCATTTTCTCACTTGCGTGGAGGGGGAGTGTAGTGTGAGTAGCCAGTACCAGAGTTGTAGTAAGTCGAGCCGTCGGGATTATTGTAATAGTAGGAGCTGTCGCTAAACCATGATCAAAATCATTACCCTTCGAAAGCCAATGTCACAACTGCATACTGGTTTGAGTAGTGGTACGAGTTTTGATTGATAGCACTTGGGCCATAATCGCGGTGGCAATAGTGGTCGCCTCTGTTGTTGGTGCCTGTTGACGTGATAACGTAGGGTCGCTGGCTGGCGAAACCAGGACTAGAGCCGGAGTTGAAGCTGGAGTCACTGTTGGAAGACATTGCAGATAAGTTCTTGATCGACTCGAGACTTAATTGGAGCTTTAGTTATCGATGTTGTGCTGGACAACGTAACAGAGAGGCTGCGGTAGTATGGGATGGATCTATAGCAGGAGCTGTAGTGTCAGACAGTGACTTCCCGCCATGTTACAACCACATGGCAATCGATGGCAGAAGCTGCAGATTCCAGAGAAGCCACGACGGAGCAAGTAACGGGAAGCTGCTTCAACGATGCCTAGGAAAGAAAGAGGACATGAAATAGACGCACATGCCCAAAGCCTACCTGCATGTCAAAACACGATTAAAGTAGTGCGTTCTTTGTTAAAGGTGATGATCTGTCACAACTGGGCCTTTCTCCTGGAAGGAACGATGCAAGCACCCGTCCGGTGTGTTTGCGGATCTACATACTTAGTATCTCACGATGTTTGCATCATGGCCATGCATGGCAGGCTTCATCATCTGGCATGAGAAGCTTGTTAAGATACAACACCGCCGTACAGCTGGGTCTTTCTTACTGTCTGTATCCTGACTTGGCAGAGTGTCTGGTTGCTAAGATGGTCAGAAGGATGTAGAGTCGTGGATTTAGGAAGAATGAATATTGTTAGTCTCCCTTGCTGTGACGTATTCGTGCATCGACCAAATCGACTGTTGATCAACAGCATGTTCCCAGCCAGTCTACTCAGACACACCTAGCAACCAAGCGACATACACTCATGAACCAGGACCCCAAGGCAGAGATGCCTCCTCTAAGCAAAGTGATCCATTTCGGACCCCACGTAGTAACCTCACAGGTGAATCATCCGCATAGACTCTCCGCTCCACAGCCAACCAGTAAATTAACCGCAGTATCTCTACCAGGTCTTCTACCAAACCCGTCTTTCCTTCTGCCTTGTGAATCTCAAACCTCTGCTTCCCGGCCACATTCTCGTGTGCCCGCTTCGTCGCGTCCAACACATCGATCAACTCACCATCCCAGAGGTCACGGATCTGTTCAGCACGGTACAACTAGCATCTCGAACGCTGAAGAGAGTTTACAATGCATCGGCTTTAAATGTTGCGGTGCAGGATGGAGAGGCAGCAGGACAGAGTGTGCCGCACGTGCATGCGCACATTATCCCGAGGAAAGATGGTGATATGGATGAGAGGGGAGGCGGAGACAAGATCTACGAGCTCATGGAGGGGGAGGAGGGGGACGTGGGCAAGCATCAGAGGGAAGCAGAGCAACAGAGGAAAGGGAAGTTACCCAAAATTGAAGATGAAGACAGGAAACCAAGGACGATGGAAGAGATGGAAAAAGAAGCTCAGTGGTTGGCCGAAGAGATCAAGAAGGACGCGGAGCAGTTCTCGAACGAGTTGTCATCACAGTCATAGGAGGAGGAACGCAGAACTAGAGGCAGAAGGAGCCGGAGTAGGAAATTTCGCTTCTTTCAATCCTGCAATGACAGGTCGAAGGTCGCAAACACGGAGTTGCGCTGTACATATAACAAACGTGTCTCCACACCAGTAGTAGAATAACCGTTCCCATTCCCAACTTCAAATCGTCAAAAACGCCAAATCCATGCTCATAACCCGTATATGCGCCAATCGCCGCAAAAAGGGTGTGTTGTTTGTAAGGTGGGGATATCAAAAGAGAATTTAGTTTGCGAGGACGGTCTTGACGAGGTCTGTGGTTTTCGAGAATTAGTGAAAGACTTGAATAAGTCAGGAGTAAAAATAGCCGACATACCAACGTAGTTGATCTCGCCGCTGCTGGTGTCGACGGCCTTCAGAAGCTCGTCAACCTCATCATCGCTCATCTTCTCGCCGAGGTTGGTGAGGACTGTGGTTGAAAGTGCTGTTAGCAGAGGTCCCGCGCACGCTCGCGTTAGGGCCACACATACTGTATCTGAGCTGTCCAACACCGATGAAACCGGTCATCTCCTTGTCAAAGACCTGGAAGCCACGGCAGTACTCCTCGGGCTCACCGGGATCGCGGAAACCACCGGGGCGGTTGAGGACTTTTGAGAAAGCGTCAAAGTCGACTGTTTGTCATTTGGTCAGTGTTCCTGGCTCGAAAATGCAGCTGTCTTCTGGAAGACTGTTGGCAGGCACGTACAGTCTCCGCCGATGCTCTTTTGCAGGTCGGTGATCTCAGCGAGGGTGGGGTTTTGGCCGCAGGCGCGCAGCAGGTCACCCAGGGAGTCGATCTGAACACGGCCGTTACCGCGCTTGTCGAAGAGGGCAAAGGCCTCTCTGTAGTTTGTTGTGCTGGCCTGGTCGGACATTGTTTTAGCGAGTGTATTTGGAGGGTGCTGAACGAGAGCCAAGAATGATGTTGGTGGAGTGTGTCGCAATGAGGAGAAGGAGAGGAAAAGCGGTGTTATGGCCGTTTGTTGTCGTGTTGTACTTGGGAACAGCGAAGACGGCGGATTGGCGACTTCTGGTTGGTTGTCTTGTCCTCTTGACTTTTCGGGATTGATGCAGGGTCTACCTAGTCCCAAAACAAACAGACGATCAACTTACCATTTCTGTGGTTGTGTGGCTTGAAAGCGATGTATCGTGGTACGGGCGAAAGATCAAGTCTTCGAGATTTCCGAATGCGTGGACCGATGTGAAAGTGAGAGCAAGCAAGGGAAGAGAGGTAGTCTGCGGCCTGCCTACAACAAGATGAGACTCTCAAGCAGCATAAAGGAGTCCGTCCGTTTGATGTGTTTGCTTGTGATTTTATTATTGCGCTTCGGCCATGAGTAGGCCCAGCCGTACTGTATCATCTCGAACCGTTGCCATGCGACCGTGCCAACACCTTGCCGCATTCAGTAGTATATGTCCTGGAGACTTGCACCATATCTAGCGATCCATCTATCTATCTATCTATGGTAGACCATGATAGGCCTGATCGAAACAGATCCAAAGCATTGGTACCCTTGTACCATGAAGTGGGATGTCACGACATTATTCTCCTCCCACGAGACTGACTGCTTGGTTGTTTACATCGGCTTTTGCAAATCTCAAAGGCCTTGGGCGTCCTGATTGCCTGATTGTCCTTGAACAATATCCAGCAGCGACGAGCAGCGAGCGAGACTCATGTCGAGGCACCAAGTAAGTAGAACCTTCTCAAGTCGCAAGAATACCTACAGAGGTTATCTTTACCATTATGCCATAGGTACCTGCTTCACATGCTGCATGGAGTGCATTCACAGTATCTCTACAATCCGAGCACAGACCACATATTTAACCCCTCCATCTTCTCCTCCATGTTTCCAACCCCACTTCTCCAATTGTGACGCCCAATCGATACCCTAGTTGATATAGGTACACGATTCGGTCACGATGAGCTCGCCAGACATGAACAACGCTGTCAAGATCTTCCTCAGTAGCCCACGCTTCGCCGTGGCTGGCGCAAGCAGTGACCCAAGTAAATTTGGCAACATAGGTAATGAGAACCTCGGCATTGTTCCACTGCCTCTATTAAGCCTACGTTATTGACGCCTATTGTTCACAGTCTTCTCGTGGTATCTCCAACGTTCGTTGCCTGTGACGCCTCTGAACCCCGACCGTCCCAGCATCACTTGTCGCAACGAAACACACGACACGGTTGCTTCGCCATCCGCTCTATCATCGGCAAACGAGACATCGTTGTCCATCATCACACCTCCGCAGGTAACCAGAAAGCTGTTGCAGGAGGCCAAAGATGCAGGAATCAAGGCTGTGTGGTTACAGCCAGGCAGCTTTGACCATGAAGGCCTAGAAAAGGCCAAGGAGCTGTTTCCCGGAGCTTGTGTAGGGGGCACGGGTGGTAGAGGCGGAGAAGGATGGTGCGTCTTGGTTGACGGAGACGAGGGGTTGAGAGCCGCAAACAGGGAGGGGCAGGGCAGATTGTAGTTGACTACTAGACTGAACTCATGAAACATCAACCAGCTACGCATTACCGGTGCTGGCTTTCTTCCACGATCATCACCAGCGACGGTCCGGCTCGCGGTACTTCATGCTCCCACGGCCTTTGAAGACAATACTGTCGTTGCCCCCTCCACCAGTCGCGGTTGCATTGCTGTAGGCGTCACCACCCAAGCGGCCTTCTTCCTGTCTTCGGGGTGGCCGGTAAGATCTTCCATCTCTTCGGTCGTGACCCCTGTTGCCGCGTCTATAGCGATCATCGTCGCGATGCCTGTATCTGTCACTGTCGCTAGACATGCGGGGCGCGTCCAAGTCGTGGTACTGATTTGGCAAGCTTCTTCTCCGTCTACGGGATTCCTCCGGACTTCGACTGGACTCGCGACTTTGCTTCTTCCTGCCGAAGCCGCGTGACGGGCTGGCACTACGTTTCCGCTTGTGTCTCGCCTCCGAGTCCGACTCGATCGCCTCTTCTCTTGCTGATGTCGAGTCGTCTGACCTAGCGCGAGGTCTGCCTCGGAGGGTCTCGTCGACCACGTGATCGCTTTGTCGCCTCGTGCGGTGTGTCTTTCTGGGCCGAGGTGAGGGGGATGGAGATGGAGTCGACGTGGCGGAGCGATGGTCTCGGCGACCTCTGCCGGCGCCAGCGGCGGTATGCTCGGGGGATCTGTTGGATGTGACCGGGGCCTTCTTCTTGCGCTCAAGCTCTCCACAGTGGGAGATTATGACTGGCTCAAGAGGTTTGTCGTCGTTGTCGACCCCAACTCTGGCCATGCGAGCTAGAGTGTCCTCTCCGGCGGCCAAGCGACCAAAGACAGTGTGTTTGTTATTCAGGTGCGGACATGGCTCGAGGGTCAAGAAGAACTGGCTGCTGTTGGTTGCCTTTCCACGATTGGCCATGCACACCAAGCCTGCAGCATCGATTTCCCTCCACCCAAGGTTCTCGTCCTCAAAGTCACCGCCGTATATGCTGTCACCACCCGTGCCGTCCCCGCGGGTTATGTCTCCTCCTTGAACCATGAACTCATCTATGATGCGGTGGAAGGGACTGAGCGCATAGCTCAGTTTGTTATGCGAACCCGTGCATAGAGCTCGAAAGCTATGTCTGCTGTCAGCACTGTGATTGAATGTTACGAATCACCTCAAACTCACTTTTCACACGTCTTGGGTGTTTTGTCGGCAAAGAGCTCGATGGTCAGACGTCCTGCTGGTTCAGTTCCGATACTGATGTCTAAGAACACACGTGGTCGCTGATGAGACGTCATTCTTTGCGAGTCGACTCGCGTATATGCTATAAGCAGAGGTCAGCTAGTCTACGGTCTGGCAGCGCAAGACAAAGAACCCTGTCCTGATTTCACTATGTATTACCGTAATCTGATCACAGTCTTGTCTCGGCCAGTCCGTCACTTTCTTTTGCATTTCACCATTTGGTGCTGGCACCTCCCCCGCATCTGCTGTCACACGAGTCATGTCGCGGCACTCTCTGTCCACGTGCGCCAGGGTTTGGGCGGTGCTCACCGTTGATTGCTGTTCTTCAGCGCCTTAGAATGTACACCATGTCGATTTTTGGGTCTGAGACTATACAGTACAACCGTTGAAAACTTGAGAAGACGCTCGTCCCCCGTTTCCTATCTCCTTCCTGTTCCCTGTTCAGAACCGTCGTGTCTACCAAACCGACAAGCACGTTTTTCAAATCGACTTATTGCATTCAGTCCTCTACATCATCGAGCCAGCGCTTATTCGGTCAGACGGCAAATTCAACAATTCTGGCTGCTCGAGTAAGTAGGTAGGTATGTAGCTATACCGTAGTACACCTACGTGCGAGTCATGACCTAGACAATTCAACTCCAAGTCGATCTCAATGCCGTTAGTCCGTTCCGCTTGGCTTCTGGTCCAGCTCTGAGTCTCTGTCGCCTCGATCCACGTTGTTCGCCAGTTACTACGAGTAGCAAACTCATGACAAGTCCTCCTCGGAAATCTCGATTGTTCCCTCGGCTGTATCTCGCGAGCGGTTAAAGAGTATTTGAAAAATCCTCAATCTTGGCGGGCGTTTCTTGCCTCCCAATACGCTTCGGAACGCGTTTATACGTCGATTTGAAACTCCCCATAGTCATTGACAGATATGGAATGGCCGATCTATAATGGTTTCATACAGTTATGAATCCATAGCAACTACCTTTGCATTAGCAGGAGCAATACCGTCGCAAAAAGGCTCCAGCCTTATATTCGGCAATAGGAATCCCTCATTGCGGTGCGAGACGGATGAACGTCGGCACGAGTGCACATGGAAGTTGTACCTGATACCTCATCTCGCCTACAGACTACCTTGGCGGTAATGTCATGTTCCAGAAGACTTTAACCGCGCATGCGAGATTCTAGCTTCCGGGATCTGAACTCAAGACTGCCAGGTGAGGTGCACGCTCAACTCATCTGCGATAGCCGGAGCCACAACAACATGTCTGGACGATCGTCAACCACATTTTCACTTAACCTTCTGCCTCAGGCCATTGTCAAGAGCTGAAGCATACAACCTGCCTACACTACAAGTATATTTACAGTCATGACAATTTCTGGCAATGCATTATCAAGTCATGCCTGGAACACAATCCTTTCCGTGGTACAGAGTAAATAGCGGACAGGGCTCCTGTAAATCCTGTTCTGGGCCGTAGAACGGGCATTAACCTTTTACGCCGTTTCTCGATGGACATAAGACCCGACCGATGGTCTATTGGCGTGCAGCTTGACATCTGCCCTAGGTCACAGTCTTGATTAGGCGTCCTTTTTGTACGATGTATCTAGGCTACGCAGACATCATGCCTTTAATAGACTTAATCATCTCCTCTCGCTTGTTTTGCCCAACCTCACGTAGCTTCTCTTGTCCCGTCAATTTGCAGGTGAATCCTCTTATTATCTACGAGCCATCCAGCATCACTTTATACGCACCCTTTCACTATTGCACATTGCTTGGGTGGTGTAGTTGTGATCATGGAGCTTGACAAGACCCTTCGAGAAGTTTGGGTAAGCATTGAGATCTTGAGTGCAAGTTCAATCACTGACATTCACTCTAGATCTTGTATGCCATTGCAAGCTTCATCCTCATCCTTCGTTATGTTGTCCGTCTGCGAACAGTCGGATTCAAGGGCCTGTATTGGGACGATTTGTTCTGTGTTGGCGTCTTCATATTCAACACTCTCGATGCCGTGACAGTTCACATTGTCCACTACACTGGCGAGAGCTCGATCGTGTCACCGAAATGGTTGGCAGCTGCGACACAAGCCGACATAGATCGCCTAACATACGGGTCAAAGTTGGAATACACTGCTTGGTGTAGTTACGGCACACTAATCTGGTGTATGAAATTTGCCATGCTGTTCTTCTAGTAAGTATTTGCAAGTTTTTTATTTGTCGACAGTTCTAAGAAGTGTTACAGCCAGCGTCTGACCTTGGGATCCTTCCACGCCAAGATGATCAAATACCTCTTCTGGTTTACGGGCATTTGCTATGTTGCTGTATGGGGAGTTCTTCTCTTCGGATGTTATCCGTAAGCTATATGTCCACTCTCACTGCATCCAGGGCTAAACTTCTTCGGCAGTACCCACATGAACTGGCAGGTTTCTCCCCAACCTCCTTGGAAATGCGCCTTCAGAACGCAGAATTTCCTTGCCATCGGTATTCTCAATGTTCTTACTGACGCGGCCATTCTTTGCGTGCCCGTTCCCATGCTCTGGAAACTCAAGGTGCCTCTCAAGAAGAAGATCACGATAGGAGTGATTCTCTCTTCTGGTCTGTTCGTTATCGCAGCAGCTGTCATTCGTGTGACCCTCTCTCTTGCAGCTGCTCCTTCTGCAGCAAACATCAACGGTTGGGGTGTTAGGGAGACATTTATTGGTGAGTGCGCCGTCGATGAGAACGGCGCCGCGCCCCGGCCGGGGGGCCGCCGCCCGCCCGCGCGCCGCCCCGGCGGAGGGAATCAGAAGCACCCAGA
>BSBH01000091.1:0-83594 GCA_026013035.2 Dothideomycetes sp. NU30 | reverse complement strand
AGGTTGGGGGGTTGAAAATATCGTTAAAAACGAGGTTATCGTTATATCGGCTATCGTTATAAAGAGGTTTAACTGTAACACGAAATGACGATGACTTGGAGCGGCTCAGCGGCTGATTGGAGGCTTCGCACGTGATGGGCAAGTGCCAGGTGGAGAAAGAACGTCCAACAAGCTCACAGGCGCCAGCCAGTAATATCTTCCTCTCCCCTCTGCACGGCCTTTCTCCAAGAACCGACATCAACCAATCCGCTCTCGAAGCTCGTCGTTAGTCGGCCATCTCGTCAACTTTGGAAGCAGCGCGTCACCTCGTGTATTGACGGCGCTTGTCTTTTTTTGAAACAGAGCTTGAAGACTAGAGGGTGGTCCGTCTTTGACCGCTGAAGCCCTTCAAGACTTCCTACCCGCTCGTGCGTACCTGCAGTGCGACCCGACAGCATCAAAGAAAAAAAGGTCCGCGTCGATCGTCTATCCTTGTCGCATATCGCGCGACAGACCGCTGATTCGTCGTCGAGTACAGAATTGGAGAAGCTGCTAGGAGATATAGCTCGACTACACTTGTGTAGCAAGATTGAGCGCGTAGTACTAGCTAGTACACCGCCAAAAGCACATTGTCACACGCGACGATTACAAGGTGCCAACAAAGAAATCAAAGACGCAATTACCTAGACCAGCCGTCAGCAATAGCAATTACAACATACAACATACATACCTAGAGTGCTAGGTAACAACAATACAGGTAAGGCGAAGTCCGAAGACCCGAAGACCAAGTGGGCTTGCATGGTGCCAGCGCATCGTGCTGCGGAGTTGTCGCTGCTGAGAGAGAGAGAGAGAGAGAGAGAGAGAGAGAGAGAGAGAGAGAGTGCGACATCACCACCACCTCCACCACCACTACGGCGTGCACGGCACACACAAACTCAGCCACGCCGCGTTTCCTTGTCGGCTTGCATGTGCTGCCCGCTGCTGTCGGGTCTTGTACGATCCATGCCTGGTATATTTCGGTCGCTAACTCTAAAGGACTTGATTAGATCCGTTCTCCACTCCTCGCGTTCTGTTTGGTCCATTGCGATTCTCTCTTCGACATTTGTCTCTACCAATCCCATCACTCAACTCCCTTCAAGCTCAGCGCGCGTCGGAAAGACGCGTCTTGATTCAAGTCGGATTCCCCAGTCTTGCACTGTTGTCGCATCGCATAGTCCGGTCCAAACATACAAAATCCATCGCGACCTGAATGCGACCCATCGTCATTGCGCCGCCCCAAGCTCTGACGTCTCGAACACCAGTCTATCCTCGGATTCAATAACTCCTTCTTGTTGTTGTATCGCCATCATATTCTTGTGCGACCATAACCCACGTTAGATTCAGTCAGGTTGGTCTCGTCGGATCTAAATCTGTCTTGGAAAATATTGCTGACTTGCAATCTCTCAAAGTCTAAAGTGAACAAGCATCTTCCACCAAACATCCATCATCAAATCAAGCCTGGCATATTTATTGCGCCAGTGATCCACTCCTCACCTCGTTCATCCACCTATAAACATTCAGTATTGTCAAGATGGAGTACACGACGTATCAAACATCGCATACTCATCCTCACAACGCTTATGCCCCGACTCATAATGGCGCCCCAGGCACTGCAGTCACTTCGCCTAGTCAACAGAACCAAGTTTCACCAATCATGTCTTCTCACAACCACGCATATGCCCAACAACCTGGAACAAACACGAATGGCCATGCGGTAATGCCTCAAATGGGATATCCTCAAAGTTACTCAGTCCCGGCCATGCAACACAGCTACATGACTGCACCTCAGATGTCACCGACGCAGGCTGCTGCAATGGCTACTGCTGCTGCCTCGGGCAACTACAACTATGCCATGTCGGACCAGGCCATGCAACCTCTTGCTCAAGATCCCAGACAATCACCTCGTATGGGAGGACAGGCCGTCAAGTCAGAGGCAAGAGCGCCACCGAGATCGCCATCACAAGCCCATATGGGTGCTCCGACAAGTATGGCAGGTCAAATGGTCATGCAAACACCACAAGCAATGCCAGCCAACATGGGTCAACGTCGCATGAGTCAGATTAACGCACCCGCCGTACAAGCACCTCAACCCGTCATGAGTCAACGACGTACATCGATGACACCACAGATGGCTCAACAACAAGCAGTATCAGTACAGCAACAATCATCACCTGAAGCTGCGACGGGATCTGCGGAAGAAGCACCTCTATATGTCAACGCCAAGCAGTTTCATCGTATCCTCAAGAGGCGTATGGCCAGACAAAAGCTGGAAGAGCAATTGCGCTTGACATCCAAGGGTCGTAAACCATATTTGCACGAATCTCGTCACAACCATGCCATGCGCAGGCCAAGAGGTCCAGGAGGTCGATTCCTGACTGCTGAAGAGGTAGCAGCTTTAGACCGAGGTGAAGCTGTTCCAGGCGTCACTGATCGACCTCAAAATGGAGTCAAGCGGAAAGCAAGTGATGGCAACCAAACACCAAACCAATCCAAAAAGTCACGTAACTCGACGACGGCGAAATCAAATAGTGATGAAGATGATGGGGATGATTGATGGGTTGGGAAGGAGGGGATTGAAATGCACATGTTGAAGTTATTACGTGCACACGAGTTACGATGGCGTATTTTGGGGCATGTTCGATTTGTGTTTCTTCTATTTTATGGCGAGGGATTCGATCTTGACATTGTCAAGATGTTTGAGAGGAGGGCTTTTTCACAGCCCGTGCACAGTACATTACAGGGACATGTGGATGTTTATCGGGGCGTGTGGAATGCTACCGCCTCCACTGCTCTTGCTGTCTATTGCATGCTGTTTTTCTGTTTTTTCATTCTCATTCTTTCAACGCTCTTTCACACTTTATACCCCTCTTGACCACTTGAAGCCACTTTGCTGGTTTGGTCTTTTTCTTGTTAGTCTTCTTCTTCTTCTTCTTCTTCTTCTTCTTCATAGGTTCTCTATACCATATTGCGACGTAGCATTCTTCTCCCTTTCTGAACAAGTCCCTCAAAGGGTGCTGATCTACTGGTTGCTCCTGCCATGAAGTGAAGTCTGCGTAACACCATGATGGCTGAGAAGCGGGATAACCGAAGATGATCCGATGGGCGGAACTGAAAGAGCGGAAACTCTTGGCATCCAAATGGCGGCAACGAATCTTTGTTCGACGCTCTGTACAACATTATTCCGCAAGTAGAGAGTCAAGTATCTTGACACACACACACACACAACTTCCCAATCACAATGATTTGCACACGCTGTCTAAGACCGGCAACCCGCCAGGTCCCTCAACTCCTACGCCGCAACAATTTCCATACCAGCACCTCTTCCCTCGCCTCCATCTCCAGTAACCCAGCAACCCAAGCAGCACCACGACAAGGCTCACCCTCGAGCTCTCATAACCCTTCCGCCGCAACCTCAACTTCAGCCGCACAACCCTTTTCCGAAGCAAACACATCCAACCCGAAAAACTTGGATCTACCAATCGGAAAAGATGCAAAAGCTTCTGCCGTCACAGTCAAGAGTTCAGTCACCGCGGGAACACCGTTAAAGGGCTTGAATTTTATCAAGGGAAAGCAGGATCCTGTCGCGATGGAGGATCATGAGTATCCCACATGGCTATGGGGGATTTTGAAGACCGCGAAGAAGGATGAGGGAGGTGCTGGTGTTGTGGAGGGAGATTTGTTCTGTAAGTTTTACCTCTTTTTCCGTTTCCCCTTCCATTCTTCCCTCGTGTGGAAAAATGTCGCTAATGACGAATCTCAACAACAGCCAAATCGAAGAAACAACGCAGAGTGGCAGCAAAAGCATTGCGCAAAGCACAATTGCTGAACCCCGAGGCCCTGGCACCGAAAGTGCCGTTGCATGAACAGACGATTGATTTACCAGGTGGAGACGGAAGTTTGCAGGGTGCCATTGAGGCGGCGGATGCTAGAGATGCGTTGACAAAGGCTATGAGGAAGCAGAGGAGGGCGAACATCAAGGAGGCCAATTTCTTGAAGGCTATGGGTTAAAGCGTAAAGTCGAGTCTTTTGCTTTTTGCTGGGAATTGGTTTGAATGGAGGTGGGGGTGTATTTGAGTGAGAGATTGGATTGAATTTTGTAGAGTGCCATGGAAGGAAACGCCGTGATGCGAGTCTGTTCCTTCCCAATCGCACCTGATGGCGGGAAAGAGCAACCATTGTAAAAACAGATTGACGAGTCGTGTATACATATATTCAAAAAATCCCAAGACATTAAACAAGTCCCTCCTTCCTTCCCCTTACATATCTTTTTCCCCACCACTTCAACCATTATCTCCACTCCTTCCTTTCTTCTCAATGTCCCTTTCATTCCACAAAGAACCCCACTCAGATACCTTTCCAACCGCACCTCGAAAAAGAAACAAGAAAAGACGATACCCGAAGAAGGTAATCTCTCTAATCCAACCACTCACCCCAAGCATCCCACCCCTCCCCAAACTCCCTCTTCTCCTTACTTCCCCTCTCCAAATCCACATCAACCCCACCAACACCTCTCCCTCCCTCTTCCTCATTCAAGAACTGCTGAGCTTGTCTGTAGACACCCTCCAACCCATTCCTCGCCAACTCAAAAGCCTGAGATAATCGTTTCGTCGTTTGCGGTATCAGACTATTCTTCCTTTCGTGTCCCGAATTGTTTCTTGACATTGAAGGGAGTGCGGAGGAAGAAGAGGTGGAATTTGAAGAAAAGGAGAAGGTTGAGGATGTTGGGGAAGGTTTCGAGGAAGAAGAGGAGAAGGAGAAGAAATTGGTGGTGGTGGTGAGGGAGTTGTCGGTTGGTGGTTCGTAGGTTGGGGTGTTGGAAGAAGAGAGGGACAATGAAGAACCGGAGGATGTTATGATTGTGTTTGAGGAGATGAAGATGGGCAAGCCCATTGTTTCTTTGGATATTGCGTCCATTTCTTGAGAGTGGCTTCCGATGGATCTGGAAATTTTCGAGTATGCGTTCTTTCGGGGGCGAGTTTCTGGTGGAGTACAGAAGTTGGACAGCAAGTGTCTCCTACTTTCATGTTCCGGTCAAGATCCCTGTTAAGGGAGTTGAGGTAAGTGAGGGAATAGCAAGAGACTCGGAAGAGGACTTTTCTACAATAGTGGGATCCTGACAAGAAAATATCCTGGACCCTTTCCACGAACGACAATGAGAGACAAAAAGCCAAACGAGATGATGCTGACAGAGGATCCCACGAATCTTTACAGCAGAGAGGCTACTTCATATTCAAGTGGGTTCGAGGTAATGTCATCTGTTTCCGGTCTTTGTCACCGTCCAGACCTGAAAAGTGGCTCCTTTCAAACAAAGAGTGGTATCATCCATTGTTACGGTACGACTTGTCAACTTTGAACATTCCTCGAACAAAGCGATCCATTTCAGCCGCAAGTCTAGGCAAGACGACCATAATGGTTTACTTTGATGAAGGAATCTTGAGTAGGCTAAAAGTGTTTCTTTTTGTTGGAATGCTCGGCCAATCAATGCTTGATGCTTTCTTTCTGACCCCCTTTTTGCACCATTAAACTCCAGCTCTGCTAACATGCTCCAGGACCGATGACAAAGAGAAAATAATACTCCGATAATGCTTCCATCACCATCAATACATGCCGACATGAGATTCCTTCTATCCTCTTGACGCACCCCTCTCAACTCTTGTACATGTCCTCCAAGTGAGCAACCATCCTCTTCTTCAACGCCAACAACTCATCTCTCGTGACCCTAGGACTCCACTTTGGTCTTTCACCCTGTACGCTCTCACTCTTCGTATCTACACCATTACTTCCATTATCAGGTAGGATCAAGTACCCGTGAGTACCGAAAAATGGCACACCCAAAGATTTCAACATGTTGGACATGGAATCATTCATGTCGAGTTGAGCTTTGTAGAGTTTTCGGTCAAAGGCAGAGAGTTCTGCTTCTTTTTCTTCAGGAGTTTGGAGGGGCTGACTTGGTGCTGAAGTGGAGGTATTGCCTCCTATTCCTGCACTGAGAGGAAGGTGAGTAAGAGTGATCCTGAGGCAGAATGTGACGTATTTTCTTCGCATCACGACTTACAGGATGTTCTGGATCTCGTTCGCACCGGCAGCTCTCTTTGCTTGCATCTGTTTGAGAGTTTGTCTATTCGAGTACCTTGAATCATCTCAGCTCCAATGCCACGGAAACAAAGCTCTGATAACAGGAACTCACCACTGCATTTCATTTCTTCGTTGATCATTAATCATCTGATTTCCACTCTTATCAGCACGCGTGTCAATCTCGACCAAGGATGATCAGTGATTCTTACACTCCGAATCTTGTCAGCAAACACAGGATTCTGCGCAGCAATCTTGGTGACACATCTCAATCCGGCAGACCATTCCGTTATCGTAGCAGGATCGATGATAGTTTGCTCTTGCACCTGAGGTGTACTCCTTCCTTGAGGTTTTGAAGGTTGGAAAGCAGCAGCTTGGGGATTGTAGGAATTGAATGATTGCTGTTGTTGCTGTTCTTGAGGTTGTATGTTCTGAAGTCCTGGTAACGGAGTAGTATTGTTGTTGGACTGATATGACTTATCGTAGGGCTGAGAGTAAGGATGTTCAGAATTTGGTTGAGGAGTTTGAGAAGCAGATTTCTGCTGAAGACGGTTTTTTAGTCTCGGATCAGCTGAACACATGAGGTTGTCTGGTTGAGGTTGTGGTGGAGTAGGTTGTTGTTGGTCTGATTGAGGTTGTGCGAATTGAGCGAGCGTCGCTAGGATGGATGCAAGCTCAGGCGGTACAGTAGAGTTTGGATTTGACATGATTACTCCTTACATGTATACTCGCTACTTCATCACACAATCAGGGAAGATCTGTTGTCAGACAAGAACATATATAATCTGATGGCAGGAAGGGAGTAAGAAGAAGGGTATCAAAGCCGAAAGCAGTTTAGTGTGAGTGATTAGGGCATGGGTCAATTCCACTCGGAAGCCAGCAACCGAGAGGGCAAGAACGCCAAGACCTTGGATCATGCAAGCAAGAAGTCGCAACGGATTCTTCTACATCATTATTTCCACTGTGTCGATTTTGGAAAGAAGGAAGGAAGGAAGTTACTTCAGCAATTGCCAACACAACACCTCTTCTCACAACTTCTCAAAACAAACAAGGATAAAAAGGACTGTTTATTCCAACTCATCACTTCGCCCGACTCGAAGGCCTTTTTATCTTTCTCGAGTATCCTTACCACAAAAACCTCCGCCCAAGATGGTTCGATCAGCATCAGATGCCACCCGTTTCACCCCGACGACACCGTACGCAAGTGTCAAACCGAGAGCGAGCTCAATACAAGTCGGACAAGGAGCGCCAGTGGGAGAGACACCCCAGCAAAAGATCCAGAGATTAAGAGCAGCAGCCCAACAGGCAAAAACCGGCGAAGTTTCCGGATTCGACAAGGTTGTTGCGGTGGGTAGGAGATGGGCGGACAGAGCACACAGAATCACGGCGTATTCACTGATAGGCTTGACTGGTACGTTGTCTGGACACCTTTCACCACATTTCAAAGGCGATACTGGATGGATGGGGATGCAAAGTCGTTGTGTATTGAAACATTTTACTGACAATCTTGGATTCATTACAGTGGTATCAGGAGTCACGGCCTCATTCGCAATCGGCGACATGCTCATGCACAACCGCCGCAAGCGCAACGAATTCTTCGCCGAACAAACGGCAAAACACCAAGCCAAGCTCCAAGAAGCGCGTATCGCACTGAACGCCGGTCTCGCCAGCGACGATCAGAAACTGCTACTCAACCAAGAACGCACAAAGCTGGAAGCCGCCGAGTTGCAACAGAAGAAGCCTGGCATGTTCAGCAGGATGTTTTCGTCATCGGCAAAGGAGGAGCAACAGGGTGGCAATCTCGGTGCTGCTGCCAGAGCTGCTGCTGCCGAGGTACAAGACAAGACGGAGGATTTAGGTGTTGTGAAGGCTGTTAAAGAGGCAAAGGCGGAGGAGAAGAGATGGGAGGCCGCTGAAACCACAATGTTCCAAGGAGGCATGTTGGACAGAGAGGCTCAGGCAGCGGTTCAGGCCGTGTCGCAAAAGTCACAGAGCTGGACTGATTGGGTGTTGCGGAGGTCATGATTTGGCTCGTGTCTTGCCCTCATGTCATAAAAGAAAATCACATAATCGCCATGTAAGAATAGGAAAAAAAAACTTGTACAGTCTTGGGAAGAGTGGGTATATCAAGAATGCATCCATGCTTTGCTTGTTCGATCTCTTCGTCTGGCAAATCAACTGCCTTGCTGAGTAACGGGGTTATACGTATGACGATTCCTGAATTTCTGGTTTCCAAAAGTCAGTATACACCAATATACTTCCCTTCACTTCCCAAGAGTCCAACTCCTCCTTGCAATGGATTTCTTACCTCGATATACGTGTCAGCATAAGGTCTGACAACAGCCCAAACCAACAATCCCACAGTGACGAATATGAAAGTGTACACTACAGCCTGATCCTTTGTCGAGTCGCGTTGGAAGCAAGTAGTAAAGACATCGTCGTCCTTTGCGCCTTTGCAGATGGGTAGATTGTAGTTGAGACAGAACTGTCGATTGCAATCACTACATGTCGCTTTCTTCGCTGTTGATTCGCCGCCGGGGACGTCGGTCAAGGGGATTATGGTGCTGTTGCTGAAGCAGGTGCATTTGCAGAAGGATGTCGGTGCTGTTTGTTTTTTGGTTAGTTATGCTGGGAGATTCTTTTGGAAGGAGGTAAAGTTTGCTTACAGGCGCAGAGGACTGATGATATCAGTGCTAGTAGCGAGAACAAGATGCTCAATCGTTGTATCATGTTGACCTTGTTTTCTACACAACTTCTTTTCTTGCTGTAAAAGAAGATGTCCTTGGATGTAACCTGTGAACGGTTATGCGACATGCAATCCCCGGCTAAACCTTCTCAGAGATCCAATGATTTCCCCCCCGCCAAGCTCTATAAGCGCGCATCCAATCGGAGCAAACGTCTATACCTACCCAAAGAGAAAAATAGCATCAGCGATTCTTTTTTCCCCTCATCCATTCTCGTCCAAGAAAACAGGATAAAACAATGGCAGAATCCGATCGCATACGCCTCCACATCTCACCTTTCAACCCAGACCTCTACAACACCGTCATAAACACTTCTTTGCAGAGTGTCGCAAAGGACGTGTCCTTCCACACCGTGCAGACTTTTCCCGAACGCGGCTTCGGATACGTCGATTTACCAAAACCCGACGCCGACAAGCTGCGCAGGAAATTCCACGGTCTGATCCTCAGAGGCAGCAAGATGAACATTCAAGAAGCGAAACCCGAGAAAAAGAAAAGACGTGGTAGGGAAGAGGATCCCGCCGTTGACAAGGAGGAAGAAGAACCGCACAAAAAGGCCAAAAAGGAAAAATCCTCAAAGAAAAAAGATGGTGAATACAAAGGCTTTGAATTACCGGATGACCGTCACGTGAAAAGAGGATGGACAGAAGAGCCGGGAAAGTACAACAAGGAAAAGAAAGACAAGATCAACAAGGACGGCAGCAACAAGAAAGACAAGTCAGAAAAGAGGGAGAAATCAAAGTACACTACAAGCAAGGAAGTGCTGTTCAAGCAAAAACTGCCCGCACCAGTACTGCTCGCCCAAAGAGCAGAGGGAAAGGACAAAAAGGACAAGAAGACCGGGAAATCCAAATCGCATGTCATAGTCCACGAATTCGAAAAGACGAAACATTATCCTTCGTTCTTGAAAGCCGAGACCGCATCAGGTAATGCCGTCGCGGCCGAGTTTGTTGCTGGAAAGGGATGGGTTGATGCGGATGGAAATGTCATTGAGGCTGTTCATGTCAAGCCAAAGCGTGAGGATCGTATTGCCGAGATGAAGGATCATCCTGTTGAGATTCGGATTAAGAAACAAGTGGAGAAGGAGCCTGCTGCGTCTAGGGATATTGCTGCTGGCGCGAAGGCTTTGAGGGATGCCGAGGACGAGGAGAAGGATAGTTCTGAAGAGGAGGAGAGTGAAGAAAGTGAGAGTGAGAGTGAGAGTGAGAGTGAAAGCGAGTCTGAGAGCAGTGAGGATGAAAGCGAAGAGGAGAAAGAAGAAGAGGAGGAAGTCGACACTGTTGAAGCAAAACCTGTCGCAGCAAAAGTCTCGAAAGAAGCAGTTGCAGCGACCGAGTCAGACTCCGAAGACGCCGCCTCCGACTCTTCCTCAGAATCAGAAGCATCAGAAGCATCAGAAGCATCAGAAGCATCAGAAGCATCAGAAGCATCAGAAGCACCAGAAGAAGAGGACGAACCCGCAACAACAACCTCCGAACCCATGGACATCGACAACCCCCCAACCACACCTCCAAAAGAAGTCCACCCCTTGGAAGCCCTCTTCAAACGACCAAAACCTTCCTCTTCCTCCACAAACACGACACCAAAACCCGCTCCAATCAATACCTCTTTCTCTTTCTTCGGTGGTGGTGACCAAGATCAACAAGAAGAAGATAATGACGATGGCTACCCTCAAACACCGTTTACTTTCAACCGTGACATTCGCTCCGCGGCACCCACACCAGACACCGCCGCCATCGGCAGGAAATTCAGTTTCTCGTTCGCGGGTGGTCACAACAATGATTATGACATTGATGAAGAGGAGGAGGAAGAAGGATACGAGGATTATGAAGATAGTAATCAAATACCTCTGGGTGCTAGAGAGGGCAAGGAAGGAGCAGGCGAGCAAGAGGAGACGGAGTTCGCGAAGTGGTTCTGGGAAAATAGGGGTGATACCAATAGGGCTTGGAAGAAGAGGAGGAGGGATGTTATGAAGGTTGTGAGACAGAGGGAGAATAGGAGGTTGAGTAGACGTGTTATTTGATAGACCCCTTTGCAACAAGGATGGAGGGAGGTCTGATAATGTTGGTATATCTTGATGTGAATGATCAGAGGATAGATTTTGAGTCTTTCATTTCCCCTGTGAGCTGAGAGCGCTTTCTTGTTGTTTGGTTCGTGGGATATCCTTACCTATCTTCTTATCTGCCTGCCCACGGCTGCAAGTTCAGTCTCGGATGATTCATTGCCTTTCCGAAACAGTAGATGTTGAGCAAGCTCAAGGTGCCCCGTCCTTTTCACACAACAGCTTCCTCCATCAAAGGCTCTCTCTTCTAGCCCATGTTCTTCCTCTTCCTTACTCCACAATCTTCTGTCCCAAAGCCGCAGCCTCATCCCTCAACTCCTTGGTAATTGGCTGCCCCTTCCTCTTCCTGACCTCAATCTCCCCTCTAATCTCCTCAACCATCTCATCCCAAGCCCTGCCCGGATCGTCAGGCAACCCCATAGTCTGTTTGCCCGTCGTCTCCTCTTCTTTCTTGCCGTCCTTGATCACAGCCGGTTTGCTGTGTTGCTTGACTTTGTTTTGGAGGAATGCTTTACCGGGACTGAGGAGGAAGAGCGAAGTCAAGGTTACACCGATAATACAGTAGTAGTAGTTGCGCTGCCAGACTAGGAGACATTTATCCAGAGAGAGGAAGATGAAGGCGGAGACGGTGAAAGAAAAGGCGAGTTGGGTTATCAGCCAGGTGAAGACGTCGTAGAAGGGTTTGTAAGGCGTGGGTTGTGTGCCTTCTGCGTTCAGGAAGAGGGGTCGTAACAGGCGACGCGAATCTTGTGATGGTCAGTAGGAGTCTTTTTAGATATTCAAATATGGGATGAATCTCACTCTTAGCAGAGTTTTGGATGAAGCTCGCAAGTACGAAAGCAAGGTAGTAACCAGGGTAGAATCCATGCCAGAAAGCACTAGTGACAAAAGTCGCCATGCTAGCTCTGAAACCGGGTTTCTTGCCTTTGGGTGTGACACGCAAGTACACATAGTTTCGCAGCCATTTGTTGGTGTTGATGTTCCAATTACCAAGATAAGCATGGCTGTTTTGCGCCAACTCGATTCCCAGAGGTTTGACATTCTGCAAACGATTCCAGTCGGCTTTTCCAGTCTTGGGATCGATGCCCTTGAAGCCGATACCTGAGAGGATACAGGCACCTTCGGTAAGCGTCCAGACACCGTAATACTTCATCCTTGTGGTGAGACCGAGCATGTGCATGACCCAGACACGACGCAGGAAACCGTATTGCTTGTACTGCTCAGTCAAGAGGAAGTCAGGGTAGTAGAGTCCTGAAAATTGCAAGAATGCAAGGATCCAGAGGAGTCCGTATGCGGCTTTCCAAGCAGCGGGTGTTCCACTACGAGGGATCTTTCGCTGCTTGCGGGTTGGTGGTGCCTTTGATGGATCAGTTCCAGCAGGTAGTTCAAACAAGGTTGTCTCGATCCAACGACGATAATCCACGTAGTCGAAAGCAGGGCCAGTAAATAGTGAAGGGAAAAAAAGCACGAAACCAGCATAGTCTAACAAGCTAGGAAGCTTTCTCAAGGCACGCTCTTTCTGATGATCAGATAAAGAGGCCTCAGGGATTGTGCCGTCGTAGACATTCCAGCAGAAAGCAGTCAGTTTCATGATCAGAACCATTTGTGCTCCTGTTATGTCGATTGAGGAGGGATCATTGACGGCCATGCGAACAATGTGGTTCATGGACATGTGACCCATAAGAAACACGAATCCAATCCATGGCATATAAGGTCCTTGGATGTATGCTGCAATTGCATATGCGCCTGCTGAACTGATGAAGATGGTGCGCAATCCTGCCCAGAGATCAAACAGTCCTACAAGGTAGAAGAGAGACACGCTTTTACCAATCTCAGCTTTGGAACCTTGCAATTAATCCTTGAAGAATGACTCACGCAATGATAAAGATGTTCTTCTGCCATGGTTTGCTGTCTGGAATTCGCTTGAGCACTCCAGCCAGGGGGTATGAAAGCAGAAACGAGAAGATGAGCTTCACTGTATGATATTTAGCCGATATAGTCGAACCAAGGTCCGCAATTGCTTCGAACTTACGTTCATCGGGAGATGCACCCAATTTGCCTCCGACATAGGCAAATGCTTTAATGCAAGTGGTCAGTAGAGCATCTCAAAGACCCTGCTGTACTTTGTTGTACTTGGCGCTTACGGGTGTTGATATATGGCAGCATGATTGAAAGTCTGCTCTTGTTGTTGTACGGTTATACAGGCTTTCAGGTCATGTTTCTACTGATTCAAAGCAAAAGAGAAATCAAAATACTGCTGAAGAATGATATGTAGGCAGGTAGTGTACAACTGACCGTCGACACGTGTGTTGATTTGTGGTCTCTAGCAAACGCTATGACGCCACTTCCTTTTCTGGACGACCCTCCCCCGAGACAAGACCGCATCTGACAGCTACGGAGTACCTCCTTATGTAAAAGGTGCCAATTCTATCACATGTCTTGGAGAATCACAAGGATAGAGATACAGCATCAAGCAAATCAGTGTACTTGATGTAGGTACTATACAACAATGCAGGAAGCAGCGCTTTCATAAGTTTCTATGGTAAAGCCTAGGTACAACAGGACCGTCCAACAATGCCTTCATCTTTTTTCTTTGTTCTGTATAAAAAACGGCACCGCATTCTTCTTTCCCATGGCCTATCTGAAAGACATTTCTGTTCTTGCTCTCGGTAGAAAGGCCGTTCGTAAGTGCAAGTATGACGGGCTTCTGTCGTATGTTGATCAAATCAAGCCGTAAGCAGGATATATGGGAGAATTGTTTAACGACCCTTGAAGACCTTGGAGATGACACTGTCGTACTCAATGTCGTCCGAGTCGTTGGCCTGAATCTCGTTGCCGACGTCGAGGTGAAGCTTGAAAGCTTGCTTGGAAGAAGAGTACATCATGCGGGGCTGTATGAAAACATGATCAGTAAATGAATCAGGATCAGTCAAGGACAATCAGATCTCAACTTACGTATTGTGGGGCATCATCGGGAACCCATGCGATGAAAGCAATTTTACTTCTGCAAAAGACTGTCAGCATCCAGGCAAGTGCGCGAAACCCGTAGGTAGGTAGGTATCGTTCCATTCTCTCACCTCATGCCTTCACCAGCAGTCTCGTACTCGAGATCGTAGACGGCATATCTGCCACCAATGCACTCATTGCCCTTCTTGTCCTTGCTCTTTGCGTTGATGAGCTTCTCACGGAAAGCGGCGTAATCGCCAGTGGTGGATGTCTCCTCAATCTCAATCTTCGAGTACTTGTCGTCAATCTTGAAGATGACCCACTTGAGGGAACGGTCCTTGACGGATTGGAATGCCTTCTTGCACTCGCCGTCGGCTTCGATACTGTTGGGTGGCAGGTATTAGCCAGGTGCGCGATCGTTGGGCCGCAAGGGATGGGAGGGGAGGGAGTTGAGTTGGGATAAAACATACCCAGACTTGGTCTAGAATCGTCATGTCAGCATGCAGATTTGGAAGAAGGGACTCCGGACTCACCATTTTGTTATGTAGTAGTCAAGCGATTGAAGGGGTTCGAGTAGTGGCTATTTATCCCTCGTCAGCGGGAGTCCGGTATGATGGCTTGTCAGGCAACACAATTCGCGGCAGTGAGGACAAATGACATGTCAGGCTGCAAGGCCACGCGTATACTTGATCAAGAGTTGCAGCGCTTACCCTTCTTTGGCAATATGTCAGGTAGGCAGGATAAAAGTTGAAGGTGGGGTGAAGAAGAGGGAAACAACACTGTGTCAGTGGGTGCTGCTTTGGTTGATTGTAGCAGGTGTCCTCCAGCTTGCGCCCGCCCCTCCTCGCCCCGTGTCCCGCTTGTTCTACCTCTCATTTGCTGCTGAGCGAAACGAACCTATTGCAACCCGCACGGACCCACTTTATATCACTCGACTGCTATTCTTGACAGGCTTGATTTCTTGATGGCGGCCTGTTACTTGAATGCAAGTAATTATAACATTACTCGAGACCATGTGGATATATCATTTATATACTGTTAATACTCATCTTACCTGCAACTCAATCAAGCCTCACAATGCATCGAAATGTAATTCAGAAAAACAAAGAGAGGAGAGAAAATATTGTACATTCTAATACAAGGCTTTTTGGCTACAATACAGTACATATCAACGTGAAAGCGCCCATCAGGCTAGACAGAAAGGAAAATATGGGGTATCATCGAGTGCTCAGATCGCACAGGCTTAGAACATGCCGCCGCCCATGCCACCCATGCCGCCCATACCTCCCATAGGAGGTCCAGCAGGGCCCTTCTCCTCGGGTGCCTCAACAATGGCAACCTCGGTGGTACCGAGAAGAGAGGCAACACCAGAGGCGTCTTGAAGACCGGTACGAACGACCTTGAAGGGATCGAGAATACCGGCAGCAATCATGTCAACGTACTCGCCCTTCTGGCTGTCAAAGCCCTTGTTGAAGTCGGCGGCGTACTCATCCATGATCTTGCCAACAACGACGCTACCCTCGGCACCGGCGTTCTCGACAATGTTGCGAGCAGGACGGGTGATGGCGTTCTTGACAATGCTAATACCAAGCTGTTGGTCAAAGTTGGTGGCCTTGATATCGTTGAGGGCGTTGGCAGCGGCCTTGATCATGGCAGTACCACCACCGGGAAGGATGCCCTCCTCAACAGCAGCACGGGTGGCGTTGAGAGCATCGACCATGCGGTCCTTCTTTTCACCAACCTCAACTTCCGAGGAACCACCAACCTTGATGACGGCAACACCGCCAGAAAGCTTGGCAAGACGCTCCTGGAGCTTCTCCTTCTCGTAATCGGAGGTGGTAGGGTCGGCCATGACACCACGGATTTGCTCGCAGCGTTGAGCAACCATGTCCTTGCTACCCTCACCGTTGAGGATGACAGTGTCCTCCTTGGTGATGGTGATGGAACCGGTGGAACCGAGAAGGTCAACTGTGGCCTTCTCGAGCTTAATGTCGAGCTCATCGGTGAAGACGGTACCGTTGGTCAAGACGGCAAGATCGCCGAGGATGGACTTGCGGTTATCACCGAAGCCAGGAGCCTTGACGGCAGCGACCTGGAGCTGACCACGGAGCTTGTTGAGAATGCAGACGGCAAGAGCCTCGCCGTCAATGTCCTCGGCGATGATGACAAGAGGACGACGGAGCTGCTGAGATGCCTCAAGAGCGGGAACAATGTCCTGAACGGCGGAAATCTTCTTCTCGGAAAGGAGGATGAGGGGCTTCTCAAACTCGACCTTCTGCGACTTGGTGTCGGTGATGAAGTAAGGAGAGATGAAACCACGGTCAAACTTCATACCCTCGGTAACCTCAAGCTCGTCCTCGATGGTCTTGCCCTCCTTGACGGTGATGACACCCTCCTTGCCGACCTTCTCCATGGCGCTGGACAGGAGCTGACCAATGTGGGTGTCGCCGTTGGCGGAAATGGTGGCGACCTGGGCGATTTCGGCGCTGGTGGTGATGTCGCGCTTGTGTGCTTGGAGGTACTTGACAACGGCCTCGACGGCGGATTGGATACCACGTCTCAAGTCCATGGGGTTGCATCCGGCGGCGACGTTCTTGACGGTCTCGGAGAAGATGGCACGAGCGAGGACGGTGGCAGTGGTGGTACCGTCACCAGCAACCTCGTTGGTCTTGCCAGCGACGTCCTGGAGGAGACGGGCACCGAGGTTCTCGAACTTGTCCTTGAGGACGATCGACTTGGCGACAGTAACACCGTCTGTGTTGAGAGTTAGCTTCTTATTGGTGGTACGGAAAGACGAGATGCGTACCCTTGGTGATCTTGGGAGAGCCATAGCTGGACTCGATCAAGACATTGCGACCCTTGGGACCAAGAGTAGTGGCGACGGCTCTGGCAAGAGTGTCGACACCGTTGAGGAGGGATTGACGAGCCTCAACACCAAACTTGAGCTCCTGTAAAAGTGTGTCAGTGAATGAGCGTGGAGCTGCTTCGGGTACGGCAATTGTACCTTGTGGGCGAAACGCTGCTGTTGCAGAGAAACTGAACGCAGCTTGGAGGCTGAGAGGGCAGATGCCCTGGCACGAGAAGTGAAAGCGCGCTGCATGTTGAAATCGAATTACAAAAGAATGATTGATTGACCCTTTGCTCCTGGACTCCACAAAGCAAATAATGGTATGGGGAGGAAACAGGAAAGATGTCGAGTAGGTAGATACAAGTACTGCGACGTGGAGAGATGGATCTGAAAAATATAGCCCCGAGGTTATCATTGGCTCATGGGTCTTCTGGAGCTTTCTCTGCAAGGTCCGTGCGATTCTCGCCGTCGTTCCGGCGCCTTCTTCTAACAAGCAGCAGTCTGGCCTCGCTCTTATTATCATCGTGACATGATCTTGCTGGTCGACTGAACACAATGAAAACAATGCGCACACGTACTGTAGCACTTTTGTGGTGCGAAACAATCAAGCCAGATCATCAACGTCAGACATTAACACGTTCATGTGGTGGAAAAAGGCGTCGTACTGTGCGGATAGGTAGGTACTCATTCAATGTCTTCCTTGCTCAAGAATGTCAGAGAACAAGTGTGGCATTCCTTGTGTATCCAAAGGCGCGTTTCCTATGTTACGGGTACTTGCGCCGACATGTTCGTGTGACCTGTTAACGAACAAGGCAAGAAGCTTTCGTTTGCAATCATGCCTTCTCGGACCTGCTTCTTTGTCAAATGCGACCCTTCCGTATCCGGCCATGCTTCCCACCTCACTCTCTTTGATGCGTGAAGCTATGAACTGACCAACAATGCCACTTTCGGCTCTCAATCACTCACTTGCGTCGTAAAGGTCGACATTAGACGAAAATTCTATAGTTTTCCAATGTTCGACTCGCCATTATGCAGATAAGGAATCTCTTTCACCGACAAAGTTGTCCTGGAGGAGCTTATTATGTCTGCCAAAATGGATTCAGAGGCTGCTGTTCTATCAACCCCTGTGATCCTGGGGGTACTTGTCCAGACACCAATACTCTTCCAACTACATCTTCGACCAGAATGATTTCAGCCACTCGAGCCTCGACTTCTATTTCACAGCCACCAGCTACTGTCACTGTCTCTGCTTCACCTTCAACTTCAAAATCTTCATCCTCTTCATCCTCTTCATCAAGAACATCATCCAGCGCAACACCGACAGTGACAGGAGTCGCTTGCCCTGGAGCCAACGGCACGACTTTCATTGACCCTCAAAAGTTCAGCTATTCTATCCGATGCAACGCCGACAACTCTTATTCGTCTTTTGATTCTCAATCTGTCGGTCCGGGAGGATTTACTCAATGCTTTTCATTATGCGACCATGTTCAATCATGCGCCGGTTTCACTTTTGTTGGAAGCGACAGTGGTCAGTGCTATCTCAAGTCCAGTCTTCCAGGAGAAGATTATAGCAACACTGCCGGCGGTAACTACGTCACGTGTGCTGTGGTAGAAAGGAATGTATCGACAGATCCTTCTTCAAAAGCCAAGAGCGTTCCAACTGCTGCTATAGCTGGCGGTGTCGTGGGTGGAGTCCTGACTCTCGTTCTTTTGGCACTCTGGATCATTTTCTGTCTAAGAAGAAGACGCAAGAATGCCAAAGAGAGAGCTATAGCGACTTTGAAGAATCAAGATAGCCCACGAGAAAGTAACAAAGATGAGCCGCTATTTGCTTCTCTAGGAGGTAAGATTATGTCTGGTTTCATGTATCCTGGCTCAATTAACATTATTTACAGGATTCTATCGCGGAAAACATGCAGACTCTGCTTCTCCCAAGGCTTCGACAGCCGACGCTGTTGAACTCGATGACGGTAGACATTACCAAGCTCTGCCGGTTGATGCGAAAGCGGGACATCTAGACGCAGAACCTCTTCGAGGACCTCGAGAGTTGGAAGGCAATCCGATCTATCCTACAGGTATTGTTGGTCCGCCTCCTGTGGAATTGGATGCTACTTCAGTTGCGCCGACCATCACACGCACATCGCCCTCATCGCCAGTAATCGATGAATCGCCTGTACTAGGACGATTAAATTCTCGTGCGTTTTCAAGCAAACGAAGAAGTACCATGGCCAACGAACTACGGAGGAAGAACCACATTCTAAGCTGGAACAATTATGATGCGAGTGGAACTGTCTCGTCTCCCAGTACATACGCCATGTCACCCAGAATAGGCTCACCAGATGTAAGTCCTGTACTCAGCGACAAAGGGGCAAGGGACAAGTAAAGGGATGATCTCAGAGCTCGAGGCAGGGGTCATAACGAAGCAAGTCTGGCTTTGCTGATCTGTCGACGTACCGCACATTCTCAACATCTGTTTGAGAGAATAGAAAACGTTCACATGTACTCATCAAGGAAATGCAGGTGTGTATGTTAGGTCAAGGAACTGACGTATAGTATAGATGATTGTTGGACCTGACAGGTGGAAGGGGAGGACTTGAGTCGGCAGATGGGAAAAGGGAAAACCACAGTAGCTATCATCTATAGTTGCTTACTAGCTATCTATCCTCAATGATTGTTCCACGCACAAGAGCACGTTCTGCCATATGGAACGAACCAGACCCTTCGCTTGATAACCATAACCTTGCTTTTAGGCTCTTTCCATATTCGAGTGGCTGCATTATTGTTTTTGATGTATCTAGACGTACTAGTCAACTCGATTAACATCTTTCATACGAGCAGGGACACGAGCAGGAACGATGAGTATCGCTTATCACTTTATTCACTATCTAAGTTGAATACGGTATGGCAAACGGACGCGAGAAGCGGCACGAGCGAGCGTTCCGACCCTGTCACGCTCCACATTCTTATTTTTCGTTAAACACGCTACACACCTTGCACATACACATCATCTCCAACCGTCTTCAACATGCCATCTAATCATCGTTATCTTCTGAGAAGTCCGCTCGCATGGTCGTTTGTCTTTCCACATAACCATCCATGCAAGTCGTGCACGCGAGCACGGCATGGGGTTGCGGAGCTTAAACCTCGGTAATAGATGATCTTGCACATCCCTCCTTCCGGAAACAGTCTTAGTCCAGCTTTATCAACCACCATCTTCAATCTCGAAGCCGCTTTAGCTTGCATACAAGACTTTTTAGCATGTGCTTGTCGATGAAGGCTAATTCACTTTGACATTCGGGTATATCATATCAGCACTTTCAATCAATACTGCCTTTATCATGCCGTCCCTAAATCCGCTCCTGGTCCTAAAGAGGAAGGAGAACATGTAGAACCATGGTATAAAAGAATGTGTCTTCTCTCAAGATGTAGGTCAATCTCAGAGATTCCCATTTCCTCCTTTCTACGTCCTCTGGCAAACGAGACCTCTCTCGTTGGGTCTCTCTCTCACCAACATGCATCTTTCTCTCTTAGGCCTGAGTGCCTTGATTGCTTGTGTTTTGGCATCTCCAACCGGCAACTATGTCATTCACGAGAAGCGCGACTTTGCACCTCAAGGTTGGACAAAGAGAGATCAACTTGATCGTCGTGCTCTGCTCCCCATGAAGATTGCTCTTGCTCAGCGCAATCTTGATGAGGCAGCTCAGCATTTGTACGATGTCTCCCATCCTGAATCATCAAAGTATGGTCAGCATTGGTCTGCGCAAGATGTGGCAGACTTTTTCAAGCCTAGGTCAGTTTCTGTTGATTGTAGTAGGAATGCCCCAGCTCACACCTTATCAGCGACGAGACCATCTCAGCAGTTAAGCAGTGGCTATCAGTGTCTGGTATCTCCGAAGAGCGTATTGAGCAGAGCAAAGGTTCGAACTGGATCAACTTTGAAGCTACCGCCGATGAAGCCGAATCTCTTCTCAACACCAAGTACCATGTTTACGAACACAATACTGGTCAGCCTCATGTCGGTTGTGACGAGTATAGCATCCCTAAGCATCTCAAGCAACACATCGATTTCATCACCCCTTCAGTCCATTTTGACACCAGGATCAGGGAGTCTCGAAAATCTCGAGACCTTGAAAAGCGCCAAGACTTGACTCCAAGCACCGCTAAGAACATTGGTGATCCTGGTGACTGGAGTAGTCCCAAACTTGGTCAATACTTGGCCAAATCTCAGATTATCAAGCAACTCGAACAGTGTGATGAGCAAATCACTCCCAACTGTCTTCGTGCCTTGTACAAGATTCCTGTCGGACTATCCAAGAATCCCAAGAACAGCTATGGCATTGTTGAATATACACCACAGGCATACCGTCCTGGAGATTTGGTAAGTAGATGACATTATGCAAAGTTCTGGCTTTATCTGGAAATATGCTGATGATCTTTTTCCCAGGACTTGTTCTTTGCCAATTTCTCCACCCGACAGGTTGGTAACCGTCCCATCACCGATCTCATCGACGGAGGCGTGGTCCAACAAACTAACGCAAGTTTCGGCTTCAACGGTAGGAACATCTCCAACGACTGTTTTGCTTCAAGATGCTAACATATACTCAGGTGAAAGTGATCTTGATCTCGAATATGCCATGACCCTCGTCTACCCTCAACAAGTCACACTTTATCAAGTTGGTGATCTTGTCGAAGGTGCTTCTTTCAACAACTTCCTTGATGCTATTGACGCTAGCTACTGCTCCTACGAGGGCGGTGATGACCCAACTCAGGATGCCACCTATCCCGACGTATATGCCGGCGGGTACAAGGGCTCAGAGAACTGTGGCACTTTTGCTCCCACAAAGGTCATCAGTACCAGTTATGGTTACAACGAAGCCGATCTCACTCCATTCTACGAACAAAGACAATGCAACGAGTACATGAAGCTTGGTCTTATGGGTACTTCTGTACTCTATTCATCGGGTGATTATGGTGTTGCTGGTAATGGAGGTCAATGCATTGGTAAGTCATGGTCGAACACTTTTACCAGTATCGTGCTAATATATTTCTATAGCTACAGATGGTACATACAACAACGGTACATCTGGTCGCTTCAATCCCAGTTTCCCAGCTACATGTGAGTCTCTTCTTCTCGGTGATCATTGGAATGCTCCCTCACTAACATTTCTAACCAAAGGCCCATACGTGACAGCTGTCGGTGCAACTCAAGTCAAACCTGGAAACAACATCATTCTAGATATTGCCACAGGTACTCAACCCGAAGAAGCATGCGAGACTGTCATCTACTCGGGCGGTGGCTTCAGCAACGTCTTCCCCCTTCCCTCCTACCAATCCTCTGCAGTAAAGAGCTGGTTCACCAACCACCCTCCACCATACGGTGCTGACCGCTTCAACAACACCCAAAAGACTCGTGGTTACCCTGATGTCAGTGCTAATGGAGCTAACTATGTCATTGCTATCGACGGCACTTGGAGTCTTGTATATGGAACCTCCGCTTCGTCACCCACATTTGGTTCTATCTTGACACTTCTCAACGAGAACCGTCTCGCACTTGGCAAGTCTTCAATTGGGTTCATCAACCCTGTGCTTTACCAGCACCCTTACGTATTGAACGACATCACCCAAGGAGGAAATCAAGGTTGTGGTACTCCAGGATTCAGTGCTAGTCAAGGTTGGGATCCTGTTACAGGGTTGGGAACACCTAACTTTGTAAAGATGTTGGCGCTATTCTTGAGTCTGCCTTGAAGATTGGATGTGTCGGGAGAATGATTTGATGAGATATGAGAATAACCAGTCAGACATGAGCCATGTTTATTCAGATTTATCAACTGCCGCACCCTCTCTCAGGTAGTTTATGTTCAGATTTCAGATTCATAGGGAAATTTCTCCAAGTTGATCTCTAGTTGCTCAAGTATCTGAGTTTTGATCAAGATCTACCACTAGGATTTAACTGTATTTCTTGTTGATCGATTATCTTTAGTGAGGCTGAATCTGTTTAATCAAGCCTGCTCGGTGGCGCTTCTGCAGGAATCAGGCTGCAGCAATGCTGATCACTCGATTTATCCGCACATCGACATGGGCTGACACTCGTAAGACAACCTTATTTGTTTTTGCCTTTTCAGAGACGATATAACAATGGACCCGGCCCATCATGACTCCAGTAACACTTTCATAAACACTTTCGTCGCAAGTTTGTCAGCACCTGTCATTGTCATTCTCGCTTCAACATACTTGCTCGAGATTAGTCTCCATTATACACAGTATCTTCGGTGGTTGACTTCATATCGAAGATGGTGGCTCTTTCGCACTACAAGATCGATCATCTGGGTATGGATGTCACTAGGTCTAGTCCTCATCGTCATCTCTTCAGGCTTAGATCATGATTGCCAGAGTGGGGCAGAAAAATCGAAGTGGAAAGAGAAATGGAGGGACCCAGATATCGCTGGATTTGGTGTGAGACTGGGAAATACGATTCCAGGGATTGCCATGGCTCTTGCCCTTGTTGGTGGACAATTTCATACCGAACAAGCAGGTGTCAGGGAGCTTTGCATGAACCAATTGGGATGTAAGTTCAGCAATGTGTCGGTCTACTTGCACCCACTTATCCTCCCGACAGGCCTTGTTTATCTCGTTTTTAACACACTGAACACTCTTCTCTTTCGAGAACCTCTAAGCCTGGTGAACAGATTGGTGGCATGCCTGTCCATCGATGCAGTAAGCGCGGTCGTCTCAATGTCTTTTTCCGACAAGGATACGCTTACATCTAGAGGATTGATATATATTGGTACTTTGGTCCAGCTCATCGGCTTTGTAGCCATAGGTTCGACCATGAATTCCGCATTGAAAGACGAAACAGCTCAGTGTACACCGAAAGCTTTCTGGTGGCAGCCCTGGACGTATGCACAGCCTACAACAACAAGGTCATTCTGGAGCTACTTTGTCCTCAGATTCATCAGCTGGGCTCACGGATCTTGGCTGTCATTGAGATATCATGTCTATTACGCCGAGGCAGAGAAGAGCAACAATTCTGCTCACCAGAATGTCTGGAATGAAAAGGATGAGGGAAAACGATACGCTTATATTCTTTCCCCTTCGACAGCTTTTTCCAAGTATCTGGAGTTCCTACCTGTCTTCTTGGTCTCCGTGCTAAACATTGAGATAATCCTTTACAAGATGCATCTTTCAGATGCTAGTGGAGTAATAGGCTGGGGCCAGTTTGCACCACTTCTTGTCGGCTGGTATGGTGTATGTCATTGGGCGTGGGTCTGTCACAAGCTATGGAGAGTAGAAAGCGTGAAGGGAAGATGGGAAGTTGAAGAAGCTACTCGGACGAGCGCGAGTTCAACAAAACCATCTTGGGCAGTCGTCGAAGAATCGCAACTACAAACCCTTCAAGCCACTCCAGGCTCTCGGCGGTGGTCCCTATATCTCTGGACGAACGCTCTTTATAGAAGATGGCTCATGTCTATCTGGAACCACCATCCTTTTGGACGTTTGTCCGAGCTTATTCCATTGGACGTCCCAAGACTTAGAGACGATCTGGGCTTCCCAAAAATTCTCAAACCTCAGGTGATCAATAAAGAGGATATCAACCGTGATGTCATGGCATCAGTTGTTCTGAATGATCTTCAAGGACTGAGAATGGCGTTTTCAAGAGGCACTGCAGTATGGAAAGATTTCGCAGACCGTGCTCAACCCTTGGTGAGGGCTGCTGCGACAGGAAATCTAGCCATCGTGAATCTTTTGATCGAAAAGGGGGCCAACGTGAACGTTCAACAGACTGATGGCAGGACTGCATTACATGAAGCTTCACATTTGGGATTCATGGATGTTGTAGATCTTCTGATTTACAAAGGCGCCGATGTCAACCTCAAAGCATCCGACGACAATAACGCTTTGCATGAGGCATCTTCAGGAGGTTATACCAACATTGTGAAGCTGTTGATACGCAAGGGCGCTGATATCGACGCTCAAGGGGGGATATATGGAAATCCATTACAAGCATGTTCAGCTTGGCACAATGAGATCGTGGAACTCTTACTCAACGCAGGCGCCAAAGTCAACGCCAAAGGAGGTTACCATGGTAGTGCACTCCAAGCAGCTTCGAGATCGACGGGCAACATTCGAACTGTACAGATGTTGCTTGATGCAGGTGCTGATGTGAATATTCGAGGCGGTCGTGACCATGACCACAGTGCCCTGGAGTCAGCTTCATCTCACAACTGTGTCGAGACTGTGAGATTGCTACTGCCTGGTAGTGATAGCGAAATCATTCGGGACGCAGTACGAGCGACCAGCGGAAAAGACCACAAGGAGATTGAAGCGATGCTGGAGGATGAACTCAAGAGACGTCAAAGTCGTACTCAAGGCTGATATTGAATGTCTTTTGCCAGGAGCGTTACCCGATCGAATGTGTTCAGTACATCGCATCTATCAAAGTCGCGAGAGAGCGCAGTCTAGTCTAGTCGCATGAAACATCATGAAGATTGTTATTGGTATGTTCATGGTTCATTCTGCTTGATAGATTTACCAGTTTGATCTGAACGATGCATTGCTAGACATTTCCAGGAAAACATTCTCGGACTGCATTGCTGTTCAATTCACAACAGTCTGGCTTATTTAACATCACTTGTTTCTGGTATATGCACTACTGCGGCTCAAAATCCGGTGTCAAGCCGAAGTATCGAATATTGCAGGGATACAACAACGGTTACTTTGTGAGCGTCGACAACGTCTGTCCTACCAAGTCAACAGACGGTCAAGCCCTTGTGAGACTGGCTGAAAATTCAGCTTGATTTTCATTCTTTGAATCGAGACACGTATCGTCATTATTTCACGAGATTTCGTTGCGATGGAAGGTTGTCGCTCAAGAAGAAGTGAAGTCGTGGTAAGCATCATCGACGGCGTTCAAAACAGCCACCGGTTATACGGCACGCGGGAAAGAATGTCGGCTAGCAATTTACCACCGCTCGCGACTTCGCAGCTCCTTCGCAGAAAAATTGAGGGGCAAGTGATACAGCGGTTCAATGACGATAAACTTCTTCTTCCTTGACCTCTTTTCATTTTAATTTCGTATCGTCCCCTTGTCCGAAAACACAACTTGTCGCCTCTAGTGGACGATAGCGAAGGTTGAAGATACGAAAGACTCTTTGCCCATCCTTGATTTTTTACTCTTGCCGAAGAGATTGAGAATCCCGCATCTTGGCAAAAACTTCCGACACCTCGGTCATGGATCATCAACAACAACATCAAATTCCTGAGGAGTACGAAAAGTCATCGGCATCATCTGGTCCCGAAGTCGAACATGAAATTGCTACAAATGCGTTGAACGAAGGCACGACACTGCCATTTCAAGAAGGTCAAGTCGATTCGATACAATCACAACATCAGCAAGATGGTGGTGCAATTGAAAAACAAGAAACGACGAGAAGTATCAAGGCGCCTTCAGTGAATAACATTGCTGCAATTCCCAATGGAGGAACGATAGCTTGGTTACAGGTTTTGGGAGCTTTCTTCCTGTTCTTTAATTCGTGAGTATAAGATTTGTTGGACTCGTGTCAGAATTCATTGCTAACACATGTTTCCAGGTGGGGAATCATCAACACTTTTGGTGCATATCAGACATACTATCAATCCGGCATTCTATCATCTTCTTCACCCTCGGATATCTCATGGATTGGATCTGTTCAGGCCTTTTTACTAATGATGGTGGGAGCCTTGACTGGACCTATCTATGATGCTGGATACTTTAGAGTATTGCTTAGTGTTGGCTCTTTTCTTGTGGTATTTGGTTTCATGTGAGTATCTTGCTCCAGGACATCTCAGAGACTCGAAAATCTGAGCACTTCTGGTGTTTTCAAAAACTTGTTTCAATCTACACATACTGATGCGATCTGCTTAGGATGTTGTCATTGGCAACAAAGTACTGGGAAGTCTTGCTTGCTCAGGCTTTCTGCGTAGGTATTGGTGCTGGATGCTTGTTTGTGCCTTCGGTGGCTATCCTGAGCACATACTTTAGCACCAGAGTTGCGACAGCTATGGGGTTGGCAGCTGCTGGTAGCAGTCTTGGTATGTCAACATCTAGTTCAAGTCCTCTCCAAAGCCATAGCTAACGAGTATCTCATAGGTGGTGTCATCTACCCTATCGTCTTCTACCGCTTGCAACCACGTATTGGTTTCCCTTGGGCCACAAGAGTCATTGGCTTCATTGCCCTTGCTACGCTTATTGTAGCAAATTCCGTCATGCGTGTCCGCGTTCTTCCAGCCGCTCGCCGCAAGATTCTTGACCTCACAGCCTTTACCGAGCTACCGTACCTCTTATTCGTTCTGGGTGCATTCCTTGCCTTTATGGGACTCTACGCGCCTTTCTTCTATATCGAAACCTATGGCATCAGTTATGGAATCGTCAACGAAGCTCTTGGCTTTTATTCCCTAGCAATCATCAACTCGGCAAGTGTGTTTGGACGTATCTTGCCCAACTTTGTGGCCGACAAAACTGGACCTTTCAACATGATTGTTCCATGTGCCATTATTTCAGGAGTTCTGGCTCTCTGCCTCATTCCTGTTCGTAACGAAGGACCCTTGATCGTAATTTGCGTCTTGTACGGCTTCTTCTCTGGCGCTCTGGTTTCCTTACCACCAACCATCTTTGTACACTTGAGTCCAAACAGAGGCAAAATTGGTACGAGAATGGGACAAGGTTTCTCCGTTATCAGTATTGGATTACTTCTTGGAACACCTATAGCTGGATGGATTTTGAACGGAAGCAGTTTTGCAAACGTTTGGGTGTTTGCAGGTGTACTTGTCGTGGCAGGAGGTTGCATGATTGGTGTTGCGAGGGTCATGAAGGGTGGATTCAAGCTTGTGCAAAAGGTTTAATGCATCGCAGATAGCGAACAAGTTCACTTGTTGTACATACACAATGATAGAACCATGCTAGGATGCTAGATAAAATATTCATAGAATTTCAAACCTATGCATTCGAGATACTCTAATTTTATGTTTTGCATCGTGTGGTGGTGAGTTCCTGGCTGGGAAGGAGCTCGTGGCTGGACCCTGATCTGCTGATTGGCTTACTGTACATGTGAAACATGACCGCCTGCATGTCTACTTACCATCTTTTCACTCAAGACACATTTCAAGCTCTCTCTTGCAATACCTGAAGACATCACTCGCGATCTATTCCTCAACAAGAGCAGGAAAACAATCATGCTCAATCTGTTCGGGTAATTGCAAGCTACTTCAACATGACACAACAACCCCATCTCCGTTACCCCGGAGAAGACCAACGACCAACCTCCACCAAAGAACTAGCAGGTTTCTACCTCTACTCCTTTGCCGCCGAAGTATTCGTAGTCTGCGGCATCGGTTCCTTTATCCCAATAACACTCGAACAACTAGCTCGTGAGCGCGGTGTCCTTCTCTCCGACCACAAAACACCATGTACATCTTCACTCTCAAACAGCACTTCTAAACATCACCAAGGTCAACAATGCATTGTACCTATACTTGGAACAGAAATCAATACGGCTAGTTTTGCCATGTATACTTTTTCGGTTTCCGTGTTGGTGCAGAGTGTGGTTGTTATTACCATGTCTGGAGCTGCTGATCATGGACGTTTTCGCAAGACTTTGTTGTTGGGATTTGCGTTTGTTGGATCTCTTGCGACGATGTTGTTCTTACCTGTCACCAGTAATACATATCTACTGGGAGCTCTTTGGGCTATCATCGGCAACTGTTGTTTTGGTGCTAGCTTTGTGTTGTTGAACTCTTTTCTACCAATCTTGGTGAAATGGCATCCAGCTGCTCATCCGGACCAGGAAGATGATCCGATATTCGAGGCTTCGACTGATGGAACTGATATGCCTGACGAAGGAGAAGAAGATGAAGAGGATTCACATTCTGAAAGCAACGCTCTACTCATGCCAGCAACAGACCCAAAACCCAATCCACCCTCCCCAGCCGTTCCATCACCAGAACTTCAACTCTCAACAAAAATCTCAAGTTACGGTATAGGGATCGGATATCTGGGCGCTGTCATCCTCCAAGCACTGTCAATTCTGATAGTGATATTGACACACAGCACTACGTTCTCCCTCCGTCTAGTCCTTTTCTTCGTCGGTCTATGGTGGTTTCTATTCACAATTCCTGCAGCTTATTGTCTACGACCTCGTCCTGGTCCCCCATTACCTTCCTCTCAACACCGGTCATGGCTTGGCTATCTATCTTATTCATGGATCAATCTCGCCCGCACCATCACCCGCGCCAGAAGACTGAAAGATGTTCTACTCTTCCTAGCCGCCTGGTTCCTGATCTCAGACGCCATCGCAACCGTTAGCGGTACAGCAATCCTCTTTGCCAAAACAACTCTAGGAATGAAACCAGCTGCTCTCGCCTTGATAAACGTCATCGTAACTCTTTCAGGCGTCGTAGGAGCATTTTCCTGGTCCAAAGTCAGTCGAATGATGGGAATGAGTCCTTCAAAGACTATCCTTGCTTGTATGTGTCTATTCGAACTCATACCTCTGTACGGTCTTCTCGGATACATACCTGCGGTACAAAGATGGGGCGTTGTTGGTCTGCAACAGCCTTGGGAAATGTATCCTCTGGGTGCTGTTTATGGTCTTGTGTTGGGAGGCTTGAGCAGTTATTGCAGAAGTTTGTACGGTGATCTCATTCCACCTGGTTCAGAGGCTGCGTTCTATGCTTTGTATGCTGTCACGGATAAGGGGAGTAGTATCTTTGGACCTACTATTGTTGGGTTGATTACAGATTTGACTGGAGAGATTAGAACGGCCTTTTGGTTTTTGGCTGTTTTGATTGCTGTGCCGGTTCCATTGATGTGGGGAGTTGATGTTGAGAGGGGAAAGAGGGAGGGAAGAGAGTTGGCTAGAGAAGAATTGGAAAGAGTTGGTGGAATGAGGGAGGATGATTGAAGAGAGGATAACAGTTATTGGCAACGTTCTATTGGTGCGTTGAGCAGCAGGGTGTCTACCTTATTCGTGGCTGGACCCTATGTACTTGTACATGCCTCCTCAACCCTTCATTCTCGACTTCCCTACGATCGGGTCTCTTCTAATCGTCAAATCCCGTAGAAGATATTTTTCACGATCAAAGTCTCCCACAATTGTTACTGGAACGACGTCAAACTGCAGATCGTCCCAACCCTCGCCATACCAACCCCTTTGCCACTCTTCCTCGAACTTGGCAGGATTGAAGGCTTGAGGATTTGAGACAAGGATACGTACGGCGTCAACGATGGCCATGAGCACTTTTCGACTATCAAGACGACGCCACAAGAGACGATAATCATCAGGATCTTCAGGAATTGGGAGAGCTGTGCTGTTGGAGATGCGGCATCGCGGAAACGGTGTTTTTCGATCATGGTCCGTAGTACTGGTGGCAGTTTCAGATTGGGACGTCTGTATCTTGGATCGTAGATCCAGATGTCATCCTCAATTCGCACGACAGCGACTTGGTGAATTTCGCGGCGCCACTGGTTGCCTGGTTCGGCGAATACGGCCACAATCGCGCCTCTGTCAGTCAAAGCCCGTTTGCCGACCAATCTGGGGGGTTGAAACTGGCCTGGTTCCAGGTGTAGCCAGGAGAACTTTGACTTCGAAAATGTCTCCCACAGGATGATCGAAGGGATGACCTGGATAGCCACACAATCATGTATTGTGAAAGTAGACTGGTCGACGGCACGGGAAAGGTCTGTAAGAAATCTTATCTGAGGCTCGAGGAACTTTTCGAGCGTGTTTTCGAGCTCATTTTGAACATCAAGTTCATCTGCAAGCAGAACCGGAGACGGATCTGGTTTTGAATAGCGTTCTTTCAGGCGGCTGAGCAAGTCTTTGGAGTTTTTCGGTATGGCGGTTTGAAGAGCCAAGTCGATCTTGTTCTTGAAAGTTGTCTCCCAGGGTGGTGCGTAATAGGCCAAAAAGTCGTCAATCTCGGCCTGGGTCATGTTCTCCATGTTGTTATATTGATATGATCTGATGTATCGTGATTGATACTGTTGATTGATGCTGCTGATGAATGCGGTTGGTAGTTGATGGTTAGTGTTAGATTTAGAAAAGGACAAGGATGAATGAACATGATGGCTAAAGGGCAGGGAAGGAAAGAACAACCATCTCGAAAGGGTTTCGACGGTGTACCTTCTTGTTAGTCTCGTTCTTCTGCATATGTGTGATAGATTCTTGCGGAGTCGTGTCGACTCAGTGCGTGATCTAGTTGTGTTAACTCTTGGGCTCTCCAAGAACATCTTCGGTGAAGGCTGTTCTGTCTGCCCATACACAAGTCGATTCGATAGAGTCATGTCTACGCAGAGTCCTGTTCAATTCACTTCGATGGTTAGACATGATGCTAAACCCTCTTCCAAGCTCAGATGATCAGGTAAGGCTACAATCATGATTGGAGTTGGCTACATTGCAAGATGATTTCCAGTGTAAAGCGGAAGGTCGTTTTAAATCCGAGGTTGCGGATCGGGCTCTCCAAGAATTCTCTCCCGATGATCTCGCTTTTCTCGAACATGCATGGTCAATCGAAAAAGACTCTATCCCACGGAGAGTCTCAGTCACAGATTTGACTATGAAGGACTTTGTAGCAGAAGGTGAAGACTCAGGTAGTAGAGGGATGTCGGAGGAGAAGTAAAGCGACGGGATTCAACAACCGAAGATTAACCGATAACAGTCGGTCGGACGTTTTGATAGAGGGCGTTTGTGCTTGTATACGCCGACTCCGTCAAGTCGTCCGCTCAGCTAGTTCGGCTCCTATTCTGGAAGCGCAAACCTCGTCGCCTGTGTTGCGCGTGACCTTCGTCAAGCACACTCGAAAGCGCTGTCGATATCGACCACACATCACCGACGAAAGCAGTGACAGGACGTCGGAGAAGGACATTTCGATTGCGCCGTGACATCACACTTCACCGCGGCGACCGTCAACGAGGGTTCGCTCACTCACGCGCCCGCATGCCAGACGAGTGAAGAAAGCAGAGCATGCCAGGTCGCCTTGTCATGGAGAGCGATGTGGCCAACAACGATCACACCTTGAAAATGGATCAATCCAACATGGTTCCGACAGACACGCCCACCATGGCGAATGGACTCAGCAATGGCATCACAAAGACACAACCTCAACCACCAGAACTGGAGATTTGGGCGCATACATATCATCCTATGGGGACCATCTTGGAGCGTATGGCTCAACAATGTTATCACGAACTTGGTGAAGTCATTGATCAAATGGCTGATCTGACCATCACCCAACCACCACCACCACCACAAACCAATGGCGCATCCACTTCTACTCCGGATTCATCACGCGAGAGCGTTGATAAGAAATTACGCCTCATGAATTTCGCCCAAACTCAGAAAGATCGCTTTATAAAGGCTTTGGTCTTGTCAGACTGGGCACGCAATGTTGATGACATGAGCAAGTTGATTGACTTGAATATGTGGTTACAACAACAAGCAGGTGCTTCTTCACTGGTTGCAGGAGCCATCATGCAACTCAAGCACAACATGATACCAGCAAAGATGCCTAATCCCAACATTGAAGGTGCTCTTGAACTCTTGTCCACTTCCAAAGCGCCCTGGATGCCCGACCTTGATTATATCCCTCCGAAACCTCTCACTGCTCAAAAGTTACTCAAAACTCTTCGTGACATGAATTTTGCCCTTTCAGTGCGACTGAATTTACACGAGGAACTGCCACTACATTTCTGCAACTACTCGATAGCAAATGGACGTGCTACATTTGTTGTTCCTCATGAGTTTGAGCTCGATCTTGCAGTTGTTGATGAAGAACCACAATCACCTTTTTACTTTATCGACATTCGATTCATCTTTGAGGATGCACCCACCTTGGCTGATACTCATGTTCGTGGACGACTAGAATACACTGTCAACGAGATTCTTGGACTCAACGGTCTTTCGGCATGTTACGACTTTTTACACAGTTTTGTCTTGACTCACAAAATCAACATGCTCCGACGACAAGCTCAAGAATTGGCCAGAAGACGTTGGACTGAATGTCTTCGAGTTGAGCCTATTCATCGATCGGTCGTTGTTCAATACTGGACAAAGCATCCAGTAGGAAAGAGTTGGATTGAGATTGGTGTTTCCAAGAGTCAACAGGCAGGAAAGAGTCAGGAACAAATATCGAATAATGTCAAGCTGGACCTGCGATGGTTTAGGGAAGGAAGAGAAATCTCAGACGCCCATTTCGATATCAATCCTGCCGAACCTTCAATCGACAAGATCTTACACCAAGTCACGGCTGCGCATATTAGTCTACGTCTCTCAACCATCAGCGATCACATCCGTGCCATTTCACCACCAGATTCTGCTCTGATTTTGGATCTTCAAACCTCTTCAACAGATCCGAATGCTTGCTCATTGGCCATGAAACTCGGATCTACTGGAACCAACACTCATCTTCGCATATCTTCCGTCACTGGAAACATATCCATCTCACCCGTCAACGCAATCTCGACTGATGTGGAAAAGAGATTGAATGTTGATCCCTCCCTCAATGCCGCTCAGATTTTGATATATCTTAATTGCAAGCTCCTTCAAGATTCAATCACAAAGCACGCACTTCGAGCAGGATGGTTGTTGATGCCGACAGATAATCAACAAGACGTTAGACGAATCTTTGGAAATGATTTCGTTCGAAGAAACACATTCACAAGACGTGGTTGGGGAGAAGATTGGGCTATCGCATTGTCAGTCGGCTTGAGTGGTGCTACATGGTGGATAGCGCGCCTTGCCACTACTCAGTCTGGTCGCTATATCCAAAGTGCGGATAGACTGAACATTCCTCCCACTTCCACCTCCATCAGCCGACAATCCCTTCTTGCTATCGAATCAAAGGCAGTCGCTCAAGCTTGCCTGTCGAACATTACAAGCCAGCTTAGACATGCCAAGGTCCAACACGATATTCGACCTGTTATTAGAGATGCCAAGGTCCAACACGATATTCGACCTGTTACCACAACTCGTCTCATCCAGACCAACACCCCAACCGCTTGTGTTAATATCAAATTCGAGGATCTCATGCAACCAAAGGATGAAAAAGTGCGCGAAGATTGGAAACCTTGGTGTCAAAGTGTTATGATGCTTAGTCATCACGGTCTTGATGAGAATCCACAGGAAGAAGAGGTCAAAGTCACCCATATTCTCAAGGCAGCTTTATCTCCGCAGGTTGCTGCTGATCTCAAGACATGTATCAGTGAGGATCGTCCTATTGATGACATTCTCCTGACATCTAGAGGTATCTGCTCATTGAAAATCCGCACTCGCTTCGGTGCTGGTCTCGTCTTGTCAGCACAAGCAAAACTTCGTCGTATTGAGCGGCTCAGTACTTGTCTTCGTTTACTGAAGAGACACAACTTTACTCTGGACGAGGCAAGCATCACTCAGCTTTCATTCACATACCAGAAGTCCCCTCAACTTTCTGCAAGAATTGCATTCCCAGAGGAACCTTCACAACCAATGCAAATCAGTCTCGAAGCGCCGGCAAATACTACCAGCCCCCACCGGCGAATTCAACCCATGTTCGCCAAACTCCTCTGCGGAAGATCTCAACCCGACGCTCTCAGTATTGTCGAAGAAGCCAGGTGCTTTGACTCACTACTTCACTACCTGCGCATCACGCTTCCCGTCCTGCACACGTATTCGGTTATCGAATCTCGCGATCCTGCAAAGTTCAAGTCACAACTTTCTCCTCGAGCATTCAGACACTTCAAGATTATCTACAAATCTCCTCTACCTAGCCTGGTTCTGGAACTGAACCATGAACGAAAAGACGGCAAGGACGTCTGGGCAGTGCAACTGGCGAAAGACCACCCAATCAAAGATGACGAGTTGCTGAGAGCACTCAGGGCTGCTTGGAAGCAAGATATCGATGGAGTGACCTTCTTCACTAGTGGTGCAGTCGCTGAACTCCATGGTGTTGAGCAACTGTTGCTGAAGTTGGATGATGTGATTCGAGGCAGAGCATCGTCACAGACTGATGCTAGGATGGATGGTAACGCCGAGATTGTGGTTTTGGACTGAGAATGACAGATATTCGAGCGTAGGCGTTTCTGGCAGGGATTTCCAACAAGGAAAGTATAGCAATGGGGAGTTCACCCTTTCTTTTTTTCTTTATATGTGACCGGAGGAAAGGTCGCTTATTCTTTTCTATACCAAATATTCCATTAATGAAGATAACGTGTGCATTATGCCAAATCTTGTGCATCTGTACTGTACCTGAATCGAAACACAAACGCACATGATCAGCACAACGACTGTCATGTGATTCGGACGGCCCTTGTCGACGAATTGTCTGCAGACTACTGTTCTATTCTTTCCACGCACACCGTCATCGAGACTCTTGATGGGCAATCATGTTCATGTCAAATCCATGAAACCACACAGAGACGGAGAACAAATAAGCATGGTCCAGTAAGAGCCCAAGATTTTACTATATATCAGGGCTCTCAATGGATGTTCACTTTTGTACTCTCTGCAGATCTGTGAAGCCACAGAGAGATGGGGACGAAATGAAGATGCACCACTGAGGGCCCTGAAATCCATGATAATTTGGGGCTCTCAATGGACAGTCGTGTTGACCAGTCATATCTAGACCTGCATAATATTCATGCAGGGTCTTCCAAGACAGGTAGGGCTGAGTAGTTCTTTGTATTGTCCCGCTTGTCTGTCGTGTTTGTAATGCTCCCACCATCGCTGTGTTCGTATCTTCTTCATTACTCTTTCATCGCAACCTAATTTCACTTACCGTACGTACTTTTTACACTCTTCATCATGGCGATGCCACCGCCCCCACCTCCATCTGTCTATATCCATCGATCCATCACAAATATGAAGAATTCATATCAGGAGCGAGGCCGTACAGGCCTTGCTGAGGAAATCCTATCGTTGGAGAGAGGGATTACCGACTTCCAACGCAGATCTCGCTTGTTATACAACCAGAATTATCCGAGGTTGGCATATAGTCTACTGTTGCAAATTCCTCCCACGATCTTGGACAGTATTCTATCGAACCGACTCATGCAAGACATCCATAACGGCAGCATCAAACCTGATCGCTGGTGTAATATTGATTTCGGCTGCTCGTCGAAAGCAGGTATCGATCCTGGAATCTACGTCAACTTCATCACGCAAAATACTGGCAAAGGAATGTCAATACCACAGTACGAGAGATTCTACGATCGGATGGTCGCTGTAATCGAAGGCTCCATGATTACGGACCCGAACACTGGAAATTCCATCGATCCTCGTGATGCTGTAAACCAGTACTTCATGCATTACACAAACAACAGAAGACAGCTCACAGAGGTCGAAGAGATAATTGATAGCTGCGAACTCCACATCGATGATTTCAAGAAGCATCAGCAAGCGCTGATCGATGATGCCAAGCGAGTTGGATCGAACGAGATTCGTTCTATTGTCGAAGTTGGCTGGGCAATCGATGTGAATCACCGCGTCGTGAAGGAACATCACAAACTCAGGGGTTCTGCCAATTTTTTTAAGCTTGCTTTCTTGGTTCTTGGTGCCCTGTACAGAAACACTACGACTCAATTTAAGATGAAGTCTTTCTGCATATTTCGAGTTATGCAGGCGACGCACGCAGAGATCGGCGAATCTGTTGGTACTCATCTATTTGGTGCATACTTTTCATGTGGAGGATTCAACTTTACTCAAGCCAGTATGTCAGTCGATACGGCCAACAGGACGATTGAGACGAACTGGAAGCTGGTCTGTGGCAAGAATGCCGATCTTCTGTCTTTCATACAGATCCAATTGAGCAGGGACAAGAATCACTGGGAGATGAAAGTGGATGAATCAGAGCGACAACTGCATGTGGTTGAGGCAGTCAACGAACTCAAAGGTTTGGGGGATGATATCGAGGACCTGAGAATCGAGCTTGTGGAGGAGAATCGTAAGGCAGAGTCCGAGATCAAAGGCGCCGATGCTGCCAATGCCCGTCTGACAAACGTTTTTGAGAATGATGAGAAGACGTCGGATTTTCATTTGACAAAGTTGAGGAACTTGGCCAGGGGCCTGGGTGTTTACAGCAAAACCTTGCCTGATACCCAACCTCCGTCGTCATCTCCAGGGTATGGAGGAGGTGCTTAGATACACGATCAATCGAGGAATATCCTTTGAGAGCCCCAGATGACAAACACAATCTGGGGCTTTCAGTGGACCCATCTAATAAAGCTTTCGTCTCTGTGTTTCTTTATAGTTGTGATAGACATCTGGATGTACCATTGAGAGCCTCCAGATACAACGAGATTCTGGGGCTTTCAATGGTACATGCCCTTCCTCCCCTCGTCTCTCTGTATCTTCATGGTATCAGTATGAAAGTGAATGCACTATTGAAAGCCCTAACATGTGACAAGTTCTAAGGCTTTCAGTGGTGCACGTTCATTCCATCCCCGTCTCTCTGCGACTCTATATACATTTGATGCAAAGGATTGGCCATTGAGAGCCCCAATTACTGATGAATTTGAGGGCTCTCAGCGGTACATATTCTTTTGATCTCCGTCTCTCTGTACCTTTACATTTTCAGTATGAATATGGATGCACCATTGAATAAAACGAAAGATGGAATTAGGCAGAGCTCAAAGCAAGTATAACCGAATTTCCGACCATTCATGCAAATACGGTTCCACTTTCTCCACTGACCTTCCCAGATTACCAAAGACTCTAATTTGAATTTCGTTTGCTAGTATTGAGAGCACGAGCATGATCCATGATTCTGAAGGAAGTTCTTTCCGCTGCTCGCTAATTCTTTTACCATGAAAAGCTCGCGAATCACTTTCACTTTCTGTTTGCAATCACAATCACAATCACACTTTCAATCTTGTGTATTATCTCTTAAACTCACTTGTCACTTATCACTCTCGTCCTCGCGACACGATCCCTCCTGAAATCATCTTGACTCCAAAACCTTTACCATGTCTTTGCCACCCGGTCAACCCCCTGGCGGTGGGCCTTCCCCTTCTCGGTCCCTTTCTGAAATCTATTCTACATCTCCCCAAATCCGCTCGACATCTCCCTCCCAAATCCGTTCGACGTCGCAGTCTCAAGATCAAACATCAACATCCCAGTATCAGATACAATCAGTTGCTCACTCTGGTGCTCAGCCTGACACTCAATCTGATGCCGAGTCTGAGTTTGAACCTGAAGATCTCGATGTTTGGTCTCAAGAAGTCAAAATGGCTTTTACCAGGTTGAAAAACTTGGGATCTCGCTGTGCCGATGCGCAACAACGGTTGAGCAATCAAAATCTATCCGAAGCACGTAGATCCACATCCACCCCAGACACACAAGAGAATTTCAGGAGGCTTCTGGTACGAGACGCTGTTGGATTACAACACATGTATGAGGAATTGAACACAATTGGCCAAGACCTGGAAAAGATCGCACAACATGTCGTATATTCAGTCCGGGAGATTGGGAAAAGGGATGCCTACATTCAAGAGCAAAATGGAGGTTGGCAAGCTTCCGAAGATCAATATGCTGCCGAAGCGAAGAGATACAAGGAGCTCGAAGCAACTTATTCTTCTCAGAAGCAGGAGCTGGACCATCTCCAGACAACTTACTCTTCTCAGAAGGAGGAGTTGGATCGTCTCCGGGCAAGTGATCAAACTCAGAAGCAGGAGTTAGGTGATCTGAGGAGGACTGTTCAGTCGCAGGAGAAGGAGTTGGAGACTCTGAGAGAGGCTGATCAGTCGCAGAAGGAAGAGCTGGCTCGGTTGAGGTCTTCCCAAGCGCAGGTTCTTTTTGATTCTGTTCGTGGAGCCTTGAGAGAGAATTTTAGTTCGTTTGGAGGTCAATTGGTACAGGAGTTGCAGCGTGAGCTTGGCGACCAGAGGGAAAGAGAGAACAAGCGCTTGCGAGATGAACAAGGACGTCCTGTGCCGCGTGAGTCGTCATATCCTGATGACGACCCCTCCACCACACCCTTACAATCCATGGGACCCCCAGCCAGACCACTCGACACCCCTGCCTCCAACACGGCATCTGACGTTGCTTATACATCGCCTACTTACACTGGTCCTCAATTCATAACACCCAGCACTCCCATTGCTGGCACATCCATGCATCCTATGGGTGCTCAAGGCACATCTCCTGGTGTCTTCATCCCTGGTACAACATCTGGTACTGTGGCCTACTCATCGCCCACCTATACCGGTCCCCAGGTTACTCCCCCTGAAGGTCCTATGTCCGGTCCAACATCAACCACATTCATGAATCCTGTGGGCACTCAAGGCACATTCACTAATGTCTCCGTCCCTGGCACAACATCAACATCTGGCATTGTGGCCTATTCGTCGCCTACTTATACCGGTCCCCAAGGTACAACACCGAGCACTCCTATCTCTGGTACATCACCTGCAACATTTATGCATCCTGTCGGTCCCCAAGGCACCTCTCCAGCTACTTCCATCCCTGGCACAACACCCGGCATTGCTGCCTCGACAGTCAATACTGCCACTAGCCCCCCGATGGGACGTACTCCCACCAATGCTGGTCCGAGAGGCAACAGAGCTTCAAGTCGATCCCGCAGAGGCTCAGCCGCATCAACGATATCCACAAGATCTGCAACACGATCAGAAGGACGTGGAGGTTCAAGCTCACGCTCACCTACACTCACCAGATCTGAGTTCCCCCCACCGACGTCCCCATTCACATTCCGACCTGTGCCTCCGCAAACACAGGCATCTGATGCACCTGTTTCAACAGATCCAGTCACTGGAGGTACGCAAACACAAGCATCTGGTGCAACTGTCTCAATGGACTTTGCCACTGGACGTACGCAGACACAGGCATCCCCTGGATCTACTTTGACTGACCAGACCGCTGGAGAGCCCCGCACTGGCGGATCCGCATCTGGAACCTTGTCAACCTTCGAGCCGAGCACACCCCGGTACAGAGACAGTGTCAAGGCGAGACTGAATGACAAGCCAGTGAGACAAGCTGAAGACATTCTAGATGGTTGTCAGGCATACAATGGTCAAGACAGATTCAACGCTAACCAGCAGACTCTTGGCCCCACAGTCTGGCAAGCCTTGTTAGATTGGCTTCCAAAGACAGGTCTTTGCCTTCTTAGCGACGAGGAGTACTCTACAGCGAAAGCCTCGAATGCTTATGGCAATGCTTGCATCCATCACAAGCTTACTTCGACGGGGAAGAAGAGTGCCGACTATTATTTGATCCGATCTTGTGACTTGTGCGAACCGAATCGATGGTTCTGTTTCCTCAAGACTCCAGCTGATCCTACTGTACTCTGTCTGGCCCCTCTAAATGAGGAGTTGAGACCTGGTATGACTGTCACGGATCTGGGTTTTTGGATCTTGGGAGATTGATGAGTCAGCAAGTGCAGGTTGATTAAAGTTATATAGCTGATGGCAATCTCAGAGATGATAGACACAGCACCATAAAGACAACACGATTCTACATTATGACCATTGCATTGAGACGATCCGGGTGATTATGTCAATTGTTTTTACTGATTATCCTGCCACAAAGACCGATCATAGTTCCGTCAAGCATCCGAGGTCTTGTCATTCCTTTTGCTCAATCGCTCGCCATACGGGCTCACTCTCCTGCGTGCTTCTCGCTAACGCATTTGTGCTACTGTACCCCTAACAGAATATCTTCTACGAACCAAATTTGGAACACCGAAAGGCCCAGCCATCTCTACGACCTATGATCGAGAGACCATGAATACGCTTGTATTCTTCCAAATGCAATATAAATGCCTCCAGACCACACAGGTCCCATTGTCTCCTCGATGTCAATTCAACAGCCTGATCAAAGGGTAGATGCATGAACTGACCTGAGAACTTGAATGGTAACAATAGCCGGGCCCCGAACGGATATCTGCATTCAACAAGACAAAATCTATCAGAGCATAGAGCTTTTGGTGAGACCATCATTAAACATCAGCTCAGCGATAATGTGCTTATAAACATTGCTGAAATACATTATTCAAGCCTGGAGGTAAGGTTTTCATCATGACATCTCGTTTAATGTTCAAGAGTAGCACTTGTCCCCCTACCAATCTCTGACATCGTAAATATCATGCCGGAATTCTGACTGATCAAGTTGTTTGCACGGAGGTCACATTTGAAACATGCCGACCTGCACGATACCGTCTTGAGTTGATCCATCATCTCGCTACTAGCTCTGATGATCCATCCTGCCACAACATCTTGTGTTCCCGTCACATTTGTTCAGAATTCAGTAGAGCCCACCATGGCTTCAGAACAATCTTCCAAATCATACAAGAAGAGTACGCCGATCTGGACTGATACTACCTCTTCGAGACGCAAGCTAACTTTGACTGCACAGACTGGGCCGATGACACAGGCTCGGTTACTTCACGCGATATCAAAGAGATGACCGAAGAAGTCTTTCCGCCATTGACTCAAGGTATGACAAGAACCATTTCCAGTCGAGAGCACCACATTAACACTACAAAGGTTCAAGATCCTTCCAGTCTAAACAGATTGACTCATGCGAGAAGCCTGGTGTCACATCCCAGACATCTGACAAAGTATGTAATCGAGAGGTCCAGTGTCTTTCGCTCTACGTTTGGCTGATTGTTGTTCCAATATAGCACAACTCCGAGCCTGAATCCTCAATATCCATTACATCCAGGTCTGATATCGAAATGCATCAACAAGATGGAGATTCGAATCTTGATGAATATACCAATGTATGTGCTTGAAACATTAGCTCACTACACTACCGTATGCTTATTCATGTCAAGTCAAGGAGCCTGGTTGCGGCTGTACGCCAACAATGCCCTCGCCAACCCATATCCGAGCCTCAACCCATGCAACCCCAGGCCACCGTCGATGAAGAAGGTTGGTCAACAACAATCCGCAGAGGTAAGACCAGGAAGCAGATGTCGACCGTCACATTCGGTATCAGTGGTGATCCTACTGCTCGTGTTATATCCTCGAAACTAGAGCCTTCTTCCTCGCCTGTATCGACTCATCCTTCCGCTCGTGATCCAAGATCCTGTCCATCTCCTCTCGATGTCGCTCCCATTCCAACCCATACCACACCCAGTCAGTTCTCGTATTCGACTGTTGTGCAGGAAGACCAGACTGGAGGTCTCACTATCCACGACAGACGCTACCTCGCACTTGTCAATGCCTACCAGAAGCAAGAAAGCAGCCTCAACGACATGAATCACGAGTTGGAACAGCTGGGCGTTGCTCATGGAGAGCTGATATTGCAGAATCAAGACCTCAGAAGAGTTCTCCAATACTATGACAGACGATTCGTTGCGCTGGAACAATCTCTAGAGGATCACAAGGCGGATTCCAGAGGTTGGGTGGCGGAATTGATGAGGAGTGGTTGATGGTACAATGATATCGTTTGTCTCATGAGATTGCAAGAAGCTGGAGGATCTCAGCCTCGTTGTTGGTGCAGAAAAGTTGAGCAGATGTCGATCTATATCATGGGAATCCTTATTCACGAGTGATTGCATGTCAGAACCTTCCATGATGATTGTGTTGGGCAACATGATAGACGAGAAAAGCCATATAACAGTCGTCGCTGCTCGAGGGTTTCTCTTCATCATCATCATACAACTTTCAAACATCAATCAGAGTACCATTGGAACATCATACACCATGTTCTCCCTCAAGCTCATCTCTACTGCATTCATTGATGTCCTCTGTGATTTTGCTCAAGCAAGCCTCAGTCCTCGCTTTATAATAGCAAAGGTGCTGTTATGACAGTGATCCTGGTGTCTGCTCTAGTAGCTGTGGCATCTCTCTGATCAGGAACCATGTTATTGAATGGAATAACTGAAGTATGCTCCGAAAGACATCCGCTGAATGGAAAGATTATTGTTCGCGGAAGAAGGACGATATCTTTTCTTTTGTCCATTGTCGCTCGTTTGGATTGGAATAGTAGTTTCTTCACAACCGTGTGAGCTCTGGCGATGTTCATGCAGCATGGGTATCCTTGGAAAAAGACCTAGTCATAAAGATCTCTCGAAGTCAAGCTGAAAACTCGATATGGACTTGTGCATTGTTCGAGGTTCGCTGAGGGCGCGAACCTCTTGACTGGTGGTATCAGACCTGTTGCACCAGAAACAGTCATCAAGTAAGACTTCAATCCTCCAGATGAAAAATCAACTATAACATGGGTATAGAGATCTTCGGTGTTTCTTTCTACCAATAATCGAGTAATCATATCTCTGTGAAAACCCTGCGAGGTTCAGTGGTGGATCATCTCGAACATAGGCCATCTCAGGTTTTCGAGGGTCGTCACAGTATTTTTCAAAGCCAAATTCGGGCTATCTCGACCTTGGCCCCATGTCAGAACCTCAAGCATCACCCTCTGTCCAAAGGCTCCAGAGGATGAGTGGCTTTGAATCTGAGTATCAACTGCCGAGAGTTTTGTAGTCTTGATCATGTTCGATGCATCCTTGGAAAGGATAATTCATGGGTTGAAGTGGGGTCCTAGGTATCCTGGATGATCACGGTAAGAAGAACACCTGATCTTGTTCCACAAGAACGTATGACCATCATTGAGGAAGACTATGTCGTCTGTTCCTGTAAGGCGGCCGTGATATGAAAATATGACCATACATTCGTTAATATGACCTTCGGACAGAATGACTACCGCGTCCCTGATGAACGGACCAGATGGGGTCTATCATGAGCATGCTGTTCAGAACTTTGCCAATCGACAGCACATGGCAGCAATCTCTGGGCACTGGTGAGTACTGCTCCACGCCTTGCGTTTTGAGTGCAATCTTCCAGGTGCAGAGGCAAGATATGGTCATATCTCATGCTGGGACACGAAAATGCTGTGCTGACTCGATGCGCGAACCGTTCGACTGTGCGCTCGAGTGCAGGACGTTGTTGTTGATGTCCAGAAATTCGCGATGAGCGGAAGTTCGAGGGGATTTGTATACCGAAACCTCCGCTCTTGGCGCCGTCGCAAAAACATTTTGATCATGCCATAGTTTCTCTTCCCAAGCAGTAATCTTCTCTGGCTTTGTAAGATTGTGACAATCGCAGTACTGCCTTCAAAACCTCACTTTCTGTCAGAAAATCGATGCACGTTTGGCGAAATTACAGTGCGATATATGAATTTGTTTCCATTGCCTGGCGTCACTGACTTGGAGTTGCCTTCATCCATGTAGCCATAGTTTCGGCCCACGATCAGTAATTCTGTTTGGCTCTTGGGATTGTATTATCTATGGTATTTTCTCCAAAATCTCTCTTTCTGCTACAAAATTAATGCACGGGTGGCGAAATTATAGAGTGGTATGTGGTCTTGTCCCCATTTCCAAGCGACGCCGCCTAGTCAGAATTGCCTTCGTCGATATAGCTATAGTTTTAATTCTATCGCACTCCCAGGGTTGTGTTATTCATAGAGCTGTCTCTAGAACCTCGATTTCCGCTCCAACATTGATGCACGGGTGGCGAAATTACGGAGTGATATATGGGTTGATTCCTCTCTCAGGCGTCGTCAGGCGTCGAAACTGCGTTCATCCATGCAACTATACTTTCGTTCCACAACGAGTAATTTTGTCTAGGTGTCGAGGATGTGTTATTTGTAGCATTCCCTACAGAATCTTACTTAGTGCTCGAGAAATGATAGCAGTAAAGCGAAACTACAGAGTCATATATGGCTTTGCTTCTACGACTTCCCAGGCGTCGCCTGCGCGATACTGCGGTCATCTATATAGCCATAGTTTCGTTCCACAAGGAGCAATCTTATCTAGCTCTTAGGATTGTGTCAATCGTAGTATCCTCTCCAAAACCTTATCAAGTACTCGGATAACAATGAAAGTATAGCGAAACTACAGATCGGTCTTAGGCGTCGCTTACTCGAAACTGCGTTCGTCCACACAACTATAGTTTCATTCCAAGAGGAGTAATTCTCCATCGCTCTTCAGGATTGTATTAGGTGTGACTTCATCTACAAAATCATACTCTGCACTCAGAGAATAATGGTATGGTTGCGAAACTATAGCTCGATATAGTTTTGTTCCTCCGAATTCCTTAGCGTCGCCTACTTCGAAAGTGCGTCCATTCACGCAACTATAGTCTCGCCCCATGAGGAACAATCTTCTCTAGCTCTACAGGATTGTGTTTTTGATGGCAATCTCTATGAAATCCTGCTTTGCGCTTAGAAAACAATGGTGTGGTTGCAAAACTACAGAGCGATGTGGTATTGTTCCTACGTATCCCTAAGCGTCGCCTATTTCGAGATTGCGTTCATCGCTGAAGTTTCGTCCCATGAGAAGTAATCTTTTATAGCTCTTCAACATTGTGTTGATTATGACCTTCTCTACAGAATCCTGTTTTGCGTTTAGGAGATAACTGTATGTTTGCGAAACTACAGAGCTGATGCAGACATATGCAGGCTTCCTCTACTAACAAGCATGTCGCTATATTTTCTCACAACGAGGGATAATCATGCATAGCTCCATGAGATTGATTTTTTCACAGCCTCAAGCTTACAATCTCGGTTCTTGATAGAAAGAATATTAAGAAATGGGTGAGTTGTACGGTGATATATAGTTCTATATGCCCCGGCGTCGCTGGACCGAGGCTGTGTGTATCCATGGCGCTGTAATTTTGCACAACATGTATCAGTTTTGTCTAGCTCTGTAAGTTTTCCTAGAATTTAGCATGGATATCACAATCTCACTTCTTGTATACATATCTAGAGAGTTATTGCGAAATTATAGGCGAGAGAAGCTTCCTGCCACCATGTATACAGCTTCGCAGGCGTCGACTCTCTAGAACGACGTGGTTGTAGTTTCGCACAACGTGCATTAATTCTTTCTAGTCTGGCGAGATTTGGTAGATTGTACTGTTACTTCCACAATCTTACCACCCATATGTGGATTCAAGAGGGTGTGGCCAAACTATATGCGAGAGCAAATTCTTGCTCAGGTATCTATATAAATCCGTAGGCGTCGACTGTCCGAAAGGGTGTTATCGTAATTTCGCACAACATACGGTTATTTTGCCGAGCTTGGTGAGATTTGGTAGATTGCAACATTGACTACACAACCTCGTCGCTCACATGGGAATATCAAGAGGCGTTGCCAAATTATAGACGAGACTGCTCAGGCATCTGGAATGCAAATTCGCAGGCGTCAGCCCTGGGAAACCGCGCTACTGTAGTTTCGCTTGACGTGCAGTGGTTGTGCCTAGCCTTATGAGATTGAGTAGAATAGAGCATCAGCTTCTAAAATCTGTTATTCGCTTCCGGAAAAACCTATCTGTTGCCAATCTATAGAGAGCGAGAAGTTTGCTCGTCTCCTAGGAATGGCGTCCTACATGTCCGAGGCTGCGTTTCCTGGTGCTACCATAGTTTCGCCCCACCAGCATGGATTTTGTTTTGCTCAGTAAGATTCTGTAGCTCAACACATTGCTGCTAGAATCTCACAACTCATATACCTACACATAGAGGCGTGGTCAACTTATAGAACGAAGGAAGTTTTGCTTGTCGTCCGGAGGCGTCGCATATGTCCGCGCCTGTGTGGTTTAATGAATCCATGTCAGTATGTTCTCTTCAAACACACATCAACTTCACCTTGCTTATCACAGATCGATGTTGGATTATAGCCTATTGAAATTTCACCTATTACCGAACTTCGAACAGATGCGTGGGCAAATCATAGAGTGACATCGTGTACTCGCTTTATCAGTATACAGAAGAAATTTCGTGGGATGGCACGTGATGCAACCGTGTTCCATTCCAGCTGAAGATTCAATTCTATCTATAACTCATTGCAGAACGGTAGTCGAAATTTCTCATTTCCAGATGCCCATCAACACCGTGACAAGACGACATCCTGAACATTGACTGGATAAGCTGAGGTATGTGGCTGTGCGATTCGGTGTCTTGACATGAAGGTGTCAAAGCTCACCAGGGAATCTCATCAGTGAACACAAGCCGCCAAGGTGAAATACTTCTACAGAGGGACCAATACAAATATGGAGAGGTCCGTTGAAAACCCAATCTCTGGAGAACTACGTTAGGCTCTCAATGCACGCTCTCTCTCAAGTCTTGGTTCTTCTGAATGTTGGTAGGGCAATGTGATGGCACATCTGCTGCGGGAAAGGTCTTGAGAAGTTGTTCTTCATCTACCAGCCCCTGCCGAAATTGTGCTCATGTCCTGCATCGAAGACCACACCCATGTGGTTAGCTACGAATGTGACATCGCTCACCTCAAAATCAGGTACCGGATCAGCAAATATCAGCACGTCACGAGAACCAACAATCTCGTAATCGATGCTCGAATCGTGCAAGAGGACCAGAAGGTCTTCCCCTTCCGAAGTGAAGTCGACCAGCAGATGGTATTCCGGAAAGACGTTTGCGAGCAATGTTCTCCCTCTACCTCCTGCCTCGATTGCACGCGGTTCATCACCGGTTTTAGCCAAGATCGCAGGTGCGAGACCACTGCTATTCTTTTCCTCCTCTGTCAAGTACATGACGTACGCCCTCAAGAATGCGGACCTAGCGATATTTTGTTGGTGTTTCTGATACCACAAGTTGAGCAATCTATTGCGACCACCTTGGTGCGTTCTGCGACCCAAGAACATACCGTGACGTTGGATCATCTCCAGCAATCTCAACTGTAGATATGCCTGCAATCGCGAGGTGGAGACAGAATCTGTGAGACGGTTCACGTAGACGTCAAGAACAAGCCAGAGATTCGATATGTCGGCTTCCTGGATGGAATCCAGACCCCTGAAGACACGTTCGACGAGCTGCAAGAGTTCGCGCTCTTCGACATTGACAAGTATTGATAGACTCAGGTGTTGAGACATAACCAGAGGGTCCACATTGGGTTGACCACGTGCCCAGGGCAAGCCGAACAGATGCCAGGGCATGGTGCCCACAATCACCGGCTCAGCAGGCTGGAAAAGTCTGTGCAATACGCTGTTTCTACTGTCCTCGACGAACTCAAGAGACTCCAAAAGACCTGTGGTGTCTCCAGCGGATGGTCCAAGGAGTTGCACACAGTTGTCGACAAGCAGATTGATCTGGTTCTTGAGCTTGTCAACTTCAGTGTTCAGGTCGCTAACCTCCTTCGTCAGGTTCGTGACATCACTCTCGGCAGACTCCTTGTCGGCCTTGAGTTTCTCAACTTCCTTCGTCAGGTCTTCGATACGAAGCTCGGCAGACTGCTTTTCAAGTTTAAGACTATTAACCTCCTTCGTCAGGTTCGTGACATCACTCTCGGCAGACTCCTTGTCGGCCTTGAGTGTCTCAACTTCCTTCATCAGGTCACCAAGCTGAGATTCGAGGGTCTGGTTCTCATTGACGAGCTTGTTCTTCTCAGCGGTTAGAGTATCGTGTTCGTTCTCTAGATCCTGGACCCGAGATTCAATAGCAGTCTTGTCGTCAGAAAGGCGTTTGACTCGTCCTTCCAGATCATGAACTTGCCCCTCCAGGTCATGAACTTGCCCTTCCAAAGCACTAGTCCGAGATTCAGCAGCGGTCTTCTCCCCCAAAAGGCGTGTGACTTGTCCTTCCAAATCACCTGCCCGAGATTCAACAGCGGCCTTCGTGCCGGAAAGGGTTTGGACCTGTGCCTTGAGTGATTGAACTTCAGAATCAACAGCGGCCTTCTCAGTGGAAAGGGTCTGGACCTCAGATCTAGCATTTTCCCTCTCACCGGAAAGGGTCTGAACCTGTGCCTCGAGTGTCTGAACTTTAGAATCAACAGCGACCTTCTCACTGGAAAGAGTTTGGGCATGTGATTCGACGGCCTCCTTCTCCTTGGACAGGCGTGTGACTTCAGCTTCGGCAGTGTCCTTTTCCTTGGATAGGCGTGTGATTTGATCATCCTGTGACGTGATCTGGTGCTGAAAAGTCTCAATCTGATCCTGAGCAGATTGCTTTTGAGTAGAGAGAGAAGTGATCTGGGCATTCAGGGTCTCGGTCAAAGAGTTCATGTCTCGCTGAGCAGCTGATTGCAGATCGGTCTTCTCACGGTCGCATTCTACCTTAGCTGCCGTGAGCGCCTCTTCACCTCGACTCTTCTCAGCAGCAACGTTCGCCTTCTCGGTAGCAACGTTCTCCTGTTCAGATTGTAGATCCTCTCTGAGGCGCTCCTTCTCGCGGCTGCATCTCGCTTCAGCTACCCTGAGCGCCTCTTCGCTTGCAGACGCCCTCTTCCCCTCAGACACCAGCTGCTTCTCGAGACGATCAACCTCAGCCTCGGTTTCGACGCTGTGTTCACGTAGACCAGCCATGGTCGTGTTCAAGTCGTGGACTTCCTTGATCTTTGCGTTCAATTCGTTCCTCTGTTCCCAGGACTCTGCGCGATAATTATCGTATTCGGTCTCCACCAGGCGTTTTCTGGTTTGGAGCTCTTCCACCTGGTCCTGGTAATCGTCGCGCTCAGTGATGGCAGCTTGGAAGTCTGCGGCGTGATCTGCTTGAAACCTTTGCAGACTTTGCTCGGCGGCCGTCTTCTCCAAGCGCAATGTCGAGACAGTCAGCTCTGCTTGGGTGGCACGCAGAGTCTCGGCGTTCTTCTCAGCTTCCTTGGTCTCGGTAGACTCCTCACAACCCTTGAGCTTGTCACGCAATTCTCGCACTTGCTTATCCAGGTCCGATTTCTGCTTGGCCGACTCGTGGCGAAGTTGCTCGAGGTCGTCTTTGCAGTTATCCCTGTCGAACTGTAGAGTGCTCTTCTGATCAACAAGAAGATCGTACTTGGGCTTGAGCTCATTGTACTTGTTCTGAATCCTCGCAGCTCTAGCTTGCCTGTCTTCATGACCTTCGGCGATGTCCAGCCTTTGCAAGGTAACCTCTACCATGTCGGATATGTGATTGACGCCATCTTCTGGATTTTCTTGGAAATACTTCTCAATCGGCATGAAAACCTCAGAAGCTGCTTCTGCGATCTGAATCTTCCCTTCCGCCTCTCTCAGTTGTCGCCGAAGTTGAAGAACAGTGAGCTGCTCTTCGGTCTGACCCTTACGGAAGTCATCACGAGACTTACGGAGTTGACTTCTGCCGTGTTCCACTTCTGCGAGATTCTTCTGGATGGAAGCGACTTCGTTGGTCTTGCTGGTCAAGGCGGTCCGGACTTTGTCGAGTTGTGTCTGCATCTGATTGATCTCGGAGTCCCTCGAGCCCGCCAAATTCTGGTAGTCCCTCTGGGCTTGTTCCAAGGCCAGGGTGAGCTCGTCATTTCTCCCTCTAAGCTTTTCGAACTCCTCGGCATGACTCTCAACATGGTCATTGAGATTCTGAATCGCTTCCGAGACAGCAGTGTGAGAAGTTTCGGCGACGCTGCCAGCCTCAGTTCCGCCGCCACCGTTTGAGATGTCTTCATCATACGCCTTACCTACGAGTCTGAACTTGCCTCTCCAGTATTGGACCGAGGCCTTGAAGAAGTTGCTTTGAGACTCAGCTTTAGCAACTTGATCGTCATAGGCTTTCCACTGTACATTTCGTCAGTGAATTGTCATGAGTATCGTTTGAACGAACGACTTACAGCTTCCTTCTCCTTCTCCAATGCATCCTTCTCCCTCTTTTCCGCCCCAGTCGATCTTCTCTCCAGATCATCCACTTGCTTCCGCCACTTTTCCACCTCTCCCTTGTGTCTTTCAGTACGTCCCTCAATCTGTCCTTGAAGCGTCTCAACTTCTCCGACCAATCTCCCATTCTCTGTCTCGATCTCGCCAACCCTTTCATTCGCGCTGCGCTTTAGTACATCAATATTCTTTCTAGCTACATTGTACAGGTCTACAAGGAGAGTAAAAAAGTCATCCAATGTCCAAAAATCCTTCTCCTTGTTCGCCTCATCGAACGCCTCCATGACCCTAAAAGCCTCGTCAGTCACCTGAGTCCGGTCAAACCTGCCGGATAAATCCACAAGTTCTCCTAGCAGTTCCTTGGCTTGCTTGTCGTGGGACTGGTCGAAGCGCTTGCGATTGGAAAGGCAAAACTGTAGGCAATGACCAATCTGCGTACGGACCACGCTGACAACTTCAGGACGTAATGGCAAGAATGATGGATCATTCTTCCTGTTGAAGAACGCCTGCAGATCATGTTGCAGCTTTCGGAGAAGCTCTTGCTTCTCTTTAAGCTCCAATACACCATGCTCGATCTTGTCTTTCGTTGTCTGTGCGTCTTGAATCTCCTTGTACAGTTGGTCGAGCTTGAGACCACTGATCTGGATATTCGAAGAAGCCTGTATCTTGATTCTAGTCCCAAAGTCAGTCTCGATCCATTCAAGAAACCTGATAAAGACGAATAGCTGAAACTGAGGAATTGAAAAGACGCAGAAATGTAAATTCTCGGTGAATGTCCTTCCAGTCACACTAACTCTTACGCGAACTAATTGCTGAGTACAGGAATGGAAGTATATGGAGATACACCGAGAAACACCAAAAGGATACCAAAACCACCAAAATGCACCAAGACCAAGACAGACCATAATGCACCAAAATCAACAAATATGAAGATGAAGAAAATGAACAAACACGGACATGAATAGATAATGTAGAGCAATAATGAGCAATAATGAGCAAAACTAGACAAGAACGAGGACAAAACGGAGAAGAAAAAAGATAGGTGAAATATGGACAGAAACGATTAAAAGATGGATGAGAATGGAAAGAAAACTGTGAAAAAATAAAAAAGCGATTAATGAAATCAGAATCTGCTTACCTATGTTCTTCATAAGACTTGGATAATCTTTGGACCTCAAATATTTCATTGTCAAGTGCTTTGAGAGCCGAATTTGCCTGGGATCTGTCGATATATCCTCCAGGTTTGAAGGGTAGGGGCGGCGGATTATTGGCCATAGTTGAGATTTGAGAGATTTGATGTAGAGTAAGGTTGGGACTTGCTAAGCAGGCAAGTGTTGACGGTCGAGTGGTGCTGATTTACAAGAAGTGGATGAGAGAGCGTTGCAAGCGAGTAGGGGGGTTGGAAAATGAGAGTAATGGATTGTGAGAGGGAGAAGATCAAGATGGGTTTCAGGAGTGCTAGTCTAGAGATGCGAATGCTTCCAAAGAGCACAAAGGCCGCAAAGACAGGCGTGGTACAAGGATACCTTGAAGCTTATGCTGTCTCAGTCTTGAGGTCTAAGCTTGGACGATACATACAACCTAGCGGTGAGAGCTATTCTGCAGTCTTCCTTGATCCAGAACTGACTTACATCGTCCGACTGCTGGCAGAAGCTGTTTGTCGACCAGTAACATTGATGGAAAGCACATGCTAGTTGGCCTCCTTCTTTGTAGCAAACACTTTCAACTGGGGGACCATGGTATCGGTTTTTTGTAGAAATGCTTCCCCTGAGTTTGTGATTTACGTATCACTGTCTCAAAACTGTTTGTCGAGCCACGAATATCCATGGAAACACGTGACGAATCCCTTCCTTCTTTGCCTATGCCTGAAAAGACAAGTGACTCCCTTTTTGTCCATGTTTGAATCAACAGGCGATAATGACGATAGACCAAAGTGCTGTTGTTTGTATGAATGATTCTCCTAAGCCTGTAATCCACTTGTTGCTGCACGATAGATGTTTACCATGCATAATGATCAATGAAGATCATGACGACCGGCTTCTTTTTTGGGCCACAACCCAATCAACAGATGATGGTGACGACAGATCATGGTGTTGGTTGCTGTAGGAAGAATCACACTTCGTTTGTACCTGCAGTAGGCCAAGGCGAACCAAACTTGAAATTTACGCTTAGTCTTGAGTGTTTGGGATCATGACCACACAAGCATCTATCGATCGTTGCGGTGTGCGACGGGAAGGGTCTGCATTGATCGGTCCAATGATCATACAGCAGACAGACCTGGCATGGCGACTGTATTGGACTGTGGCTCTTCATGAACCTGAGTCAAAGTGGAGGGGTCAAAATTTCAATCTCCTGAACGCCATGTCTATGTGTGGTCTATGTATCCATCCAATGATGCACAAGATGTTGTTTGAAACTCACGAATACTCCTTCTGTGTATACTTGCCTTTCAGGCCACCGGACTGCTTGATCTGTATCTAGTCAGAAAATGATGATGATCTTGTGTAATTTTTCATGCATAAACTCACGGCATATCTTGCAATATGTTCATCAATCTCCTTATCAGTCATGGTCTTGGTTGGCTCTAAGGGACAGCCAATAGCGTCCTTCCAGGAGCAATTCTGCAGACCGGGATGGAGCCTCTGGAGGAGGGATTGAAAGCTTTCTTGTGCTTCACGATGCTTGAAGGTTTCCGCAGTCACGAAAGCCTTGCTTGTGTCATCCTTGTAATCATTGTCAACCTCATCATTTTGATCGAGGTTGGTAAGGACGAACTTGTTGTCCACATTGGGAATCTTTCCAAAACCTCTTGAACTAAACAAGGGATCTGCGAAATGAACGTAAACGACAAAGTAATTGATTGACGGATTTATCATGTCTTACCAGACTTCACAGCACGCTGCTTCTTAGCCTTGTCCTTCCTGCAGTGTACAGCGGAAGATCCCTCCTGAGGACCGGATCCCTCTTCTCTAGCCTCGTCATCACCCTTTGTCTTTTCCTTACCTTGACCCTGGTCCTTGCCTTTGCCTACCCCAGGAGAGTCCTCTTGAGGATCGGCTGTGTCATCCTTCGTCTTGACCTTGTTCTTATCTACATCAGAAGATCTGCTCTGGGCATCAGCTGTACCGGTCTTGGCCTTGGAGTTGGCCTTTCTCTTTTCCTTGTCCTTGACATTGACCTTATTCTTGTCCTTGCCATTGTCCTCGACCTTTTGCGTATCGCAGGAAGAAAACTCCGTCCCCAGCTCTGCCTGAAGCTGCGTGATCTTGGCCTTATGTTGGGCTTGCTCGTTCAAGAATCTCATACGAGCAGGAAGTCCATAGAGGTCATCAAGATATGCAGGTCGAGTGCCTTCGTACCCATGGCGATGGCTCGGGCTCCGAGGATAAGCACTGCCCGGGGGTGGGAAACTTGTGTCTATGCTACCATCGGGGAGGGTACGTCTAAAGAAATGGATATCCCATGCAAAGTCCTGCTTGTAAAATTTATCCATCTGCCAAGGATGGACGAACTTGCATGTTCCCGTCTCAGGATCTCCACGGCATCTATCACCAAATCTACATTCCACGAAGGTGCAGGGAATCTCACTTTCTATGCAGTTGGTGCAGTGCATATTGTGATCACAAACCCGATCGTGTTGCCGGCAGAAAGTGCAGCATAGATGGTTGCCCTCACTCTCGTTCTGAAGGCAGATCTCCAACTCTCGTCTAGTGCGAGGCATCTTCTCCTTCGCATGCCTCATCCGAAACTCGGATGGGATGTTGGACATGTTTGAGAGATTCGATGGCCGGCTCGATTTGACCGTAGCTCGATGTGATTTGGATGGATGTTGTGGCCCTGAAGGATGGATAGAACGACCTGAGCCAGGTAGAGGTCGCTGAGATATAGCAGTAGATCCCGATTGTTGCTGAGGACGGACCTGATGGGACCGGACAGGAGGCTGCGGAGCCAATCGCCATAAGTGCTCCAAACAATCAGGGGATGACGGTGAGTGCTGAGAGGCAGGAGCAGTCGTCTGGTCGTGGGATGTCGAACGATTGTGGGATATTGACTGGTTATGGGGTAGCGATTGTCCATGTTGAAAGGGTATAGGCTGGTTGGATATTTGCGACTGTTGAAACGGCCGTTGAGTAGGCTGGTCAGATCCAGAGGCTGATCTGATGTGAGTTTGAGAAGATTGGAGACGGGTCTGAGAAGCCGGAGCAGGAATGGTAGCCTGTCGGGCAGGAAGTAAAGATTGGGTGTATTGTAAATGTTCCTGCGAATCTCTCAAAAGCTGTTGAGGGTCTTCAGTCTGCCGCTGAGTAGATCGAGCTGGTCTTTGAGAGGCCAGAGTAGAAGAATACAACTGAGGTTCCTGGGAGGTCCAAGGCCGAAGAGGCTCACGAAGATTCGCAGGTTGTTGGAAGCCTTGAAGGGGTTGGGATGGCTGGCCAATGTTGGAGGACTGGAAGGATTCAGACGGATGCGGCCGGAAAGACTGGTGAGATTGGATAGACTGAGGAGACCTAGAAGATGAAGGGGTCTGTGTAGACAGAGAAGATGAAGGAGTGTGTATAGACCGAGGGTAATGCAAATGTTGATGAGATTGAGGAGGTTCGACGAATTCCTGGAATATCTGAGAGGTTTGAGGAAGCTGCCGAGAGAGTTGAGGAGACTGGGATGTCTGGGTGATCGCAGACAGTTGGCGAGGTCGAGGGGGACGGGTTGATAAAGCAGATTCCTCGGCAGTTTGGTAGGATCGGAGAGGGTGCTGTTGAGTGACCTCGGGATATCCGGAAGACTGCTGAAGCTGCGGAGCAACCTTATGGGATCTGAATGATTGAGGAGGCTGCTGAACGACCTCGTGGGATCTAGAAGAGTGTAGAGGCTGTTGAGAAACCTCGTTGGATCTGAAAGAGTGGGAAGGCTGTTGAACAACCTTCTGGGATCTGGATGACCGAGGAGACTGCTGGGCAATCTCGGAAGATTGGAAAGTCTGAGCTGGCTGTTCAACAGCCTGGTTTTCAGAGGTATCTTCTTGCTGGTCGAACAATAAGTAAAATCACAAGCATGGGGGTGGTATCCATAAAAGTACCTCTTTCTCTCGAAGTAGTCTCTGTAGATCTTCCTTCTTGAGGAGTGATCGCACCACGTCAAGATTTATGAGACCTGACATCTTGACTGCGGATGCGTCTGAGACGATAGCTACTAGGCTATGAAGGAGGATGACAAGGCATGTATAGATATCGGTGCTGTCCAAGAGCTCAAGATAATGAGCAAACGACACACTCTTGGCAGGGGACCATGAAAACGGACATGTCCAAACCCCAAGAGGACTTTGTGTAACATGATCGATCCACGAACGGGAATTAGCACTTCCCAAGACCTAACATGTCAGCTCTCAGAAGACCAGTCTGTTTGTCACTCGCGTAAGATCAGACAGCGGCTGGAATGTTCATATTTGCAAGTGATTATGTGTCCGTCACGATTTTCGTTACCTGTACAGTAAATCCAACGAACGACGTCTCAAAGCCGAGGTGGATGTTTCCCGATGGGTCATAGAACAAACTAATCTCTCAGCATCTCAAGAGGAAGAATTAGAGTATGAAGCTCTGCACTAAGATTTCTCGTTTCCTTGTTTATAGGGGAGAGAACTCTATTCTATATTCACAACACCAGCGCTACAAATTTTTGAATGAATTTTGTGCTCTCGGCAAAGTTGTTGTGTGAACGTGATGATTCTGAACATGCATAGATCCGTTGCAATGTTCGTGGGCTCTCTCTCTCTGCATGGTTATGTGTCAACATTAGAGATTCATTCCTTCTCGGAGGAGATCATTCTTCTGGAAACTGGGTCTGGAATTGCGACAAATCCACTAAGAGCCTGATTCTTGTCTACCAATCTTGGGCTCTCAATGGACATTACTCAAAGTTGACTCGTCTTTCTGCGTGGTTATGTGTCGATGTAGAAAACTAGTGTGGAATTGGAGTAAAGAAACAAGCTGAGAAAGGGAGTGACATACGAAAAGAGACAGCCAAATCTAATCATCAAGGGCTTCCACCGAGAAGACCAACACCAAACTCATCCTTGCCCTCCCATTTCCTCGGCTTCAAGACTCTCATCTTCCGTACTGGACTGGCATTCTCCTTTTCCCTCTCCAAGGCCTCGAGTTTCTCTCTCAACATCTTGTTCTCCTGTTCTAACTCATTGATTCTTCCTTCCTCTTCTCCTCCGTCTTCGTCATCCTCGTGAACCTTGACATCTCCCAATCCCTTAGTCAGGATTTCCAACTTGCGGTCCATGTGTTGTTCAATCCTGTCTTGCTCAATCAACCTAGCAGCACGCCATCTTCTCTGCTCATTCTGCATTTGCAGCTCCATCTCACTCCAGATCTCGTCACGAAGTTCTGCTTCCATGACTTCGAGACGGGATTCTGCGGTCAACCATGAAGATTCTGCATCACGACGACGCTGAACTTCTTCATCCAGACGTAGACGAGTGAGTTCGAGGTCTTCACGAAGAAGTGCCACCTCTCGTAAAGCGTTTTCGAGATCGTCAGAAGTTTGTTGAATGGAAGTTGGGGTCATGCGGCCAGACATGCCAGTACCAGGGCGAGCCAAGGGCGTGATTTGGCTTGTGAGAGAAGGGATACGGGGGACGGTGACTTCGCGGGCTAGTGCAGAGTAACGGAGAATTTGACTTGTGGCGTTGTAGTCGCCCAGGGGGTCTGCTGTAACAACCATGATGGCCTTCTGAGGCTGTTTTGAAGAGCGAGCTGCTTGGTTCGAAGATGAAGAGGAAGAAGGGAATGAGTTGGAAAAGAGGAGTTCGGTGAGCTTGCACTGGCGGAATGGCACAATGGCCTGGGGTTTCGAGAGGTCGGCATTGTCGCTCTGCATCTGCATACACTGGCCGAGGTACATGAGAGATTCGTTGATTTTGCCTGCTTCTGCAAGAGTGGCGCCGGCTGTCTTTGCATTACGAGCACGTTCGGAGCCGGCAAGATCGACAATGGTCAGGGCGCTGGTGGACCAGGCAGATGTTGCTGTACCTTGGAGACGTTTCTTGATTTCGACACAGAAAAATCCATGACTTCTGCTGCTGGTGGCGTTACTGCCTGTTCCGGATACTTTGCGTTCAGTCAAACCTGTCTCAAGAACCAAAAGGGCCTCGTCAAGACTCTCGCAAATGACCTTTCTCAATCCAGCAACAACTTTTCTGTCGGGACTCTGCTCTGTACTCTTGTAGAGCAAGTGTCTGCGTTTGATAGTGGATGTCTTGGAGGGTTGATTGGTGGCAGGACCGGCCAAGAGGTCGAAGATGCGGTCGTTATAGACTTCATACATACTAACGACAATAGCAAATTCGGCGGTTTGGTCGACTTCAAGATCAATACCTTGAACAATGGGAAATTGAGGCATGCTAGATAGACGTGGCAAGTGGCGTCTCATTGAGCCCATTGCTGATGAGGGTCTGGTTGAGGACATGAATGAAACATCCTTTGGCAGAGTCTTAGCGGGGCTTCTGTGAAGAAAGCCGAAGATGGAGGACGATTTTGTGGGTGTAGAAGGGAAGACATGTGATTTTGCTTGAGAAGCTGTGGTGGGGCGTTGTTCGGGGTGGGGAATACACGAAGTGTTGGTGATACAAGAGTGACGGCTGAGGTTTGGGTACAATCCTTGGTCTTGGTGCTTGTTGGGGGAGTCTCGTACCATTAGTGGAGTGGCTGCTCTTGACTGTGCACGTGAACTTCGGCCTTCGTTTGTGCTATCGCCATACACAGATTCGATGTATTGGCTGGCACTGGTCATTTGTGCTTCTGATGCATCGGTTGTGATAAGAGATTGGAGAGCAACATGGTCGCGTCTGGTGGGAACAATGCGGTCTGCGAGACTTTGGTATAACACATCAAGGGCCATTTGGGTCAAGCCGCGTTGTGATCTTGAGCCCAAGATGGTGTGACTCTGTGTATGGTCAGCTCCTGCTCTTTCTTTTCTTCTTCCATTGCGGCAGTATAGTCGCAAACCTTTCCAGAACCCGTGACACCGAGCGTGGCCAACAGTCCATCTCGTCCTTCCCTGCCTTCAGCACCGAGTACTCCTTGAATGATGGAGTCTAGTCCCGTGCCACGGAACAAATCTAACTGTGTAGCTTCCTCTTCAAAGACCTCGGTAAATTTGAAGGTCTCAATGGCCTTCTTGCGCTGATCGTGTGCTGGTGGGTGGATTGTGATGTGTGTCGGTGCCTTCTTTTCGGCAGCCTCGCCGACGTCCAGGAATCTTTCTGCGTTCGGTGCGAATGAAGGTCTGAGACGTAGATAGACCTCGAACAATGAGGAGGTCGGCTTAGCTGGCGGTTCCATGGTCATCGTTACGGTGTGAGTATTCTTGTGATTTGATGTTTCGCGCAATATCTCACGTCTTGGATTATGTCAATAATTATTTCAATCCGACTGTTGACCAAACAATCGGGACCTCCGTTGCTATGCGCCGAACCCCACAATCTTGCAGCCCTAGCCGCATGCCAAGCCGCGTACGCCATCACTCCGACGGTCGCAACTCGCAACGACATGTCCTTCTCTCCTCGCTTATCTTCATTTTTGTTCCCAAGTGCTCATCTGCTGTCATTCGGGGGCTCCGTGAAACTTTTGATCCTCGTGCCTCTTGCAAATATCTTCTATTCCACCTTTGTCTGACTCCGTCGACCCTCGAGCATCATGAATCCGGATGCGGATTTCCACTGTCCATTTCCGGCTATCAGCACAATGAACCTGTCACCAAAGTCAGGTATGGATCTCCAGTAAGTTCCAATAGCCATGGTAAGATAGCCTTCTTGTTTTCCTGCGCCACTCTCTCTGATTTCTACTATCAAATCTTGTGTTATCATCGAGTTCCTTTTCCCTCTGTCATTCTTTCTCTTCAAATCAACCATGAATCTCGATATTATTGCCCGCATACCTCCACCGACTGACCCAGGAACTGGTCTCACATGGCTCTTCGTCAAGAAACTTGGTCAGGGTGGTTTCGGTGTCGCAAGTCTTTGGTATACTGTTGACGAAAACCAGAATGTCGCGGCCCGCATGGTTATCAAGACTCAGGTACTGGTGAACCCCGGAGTCCAACTCATCCAGGACGGCCCCTTCAAAGGCACTTTGAGAGAGAGTTTCTATCAAGGCCATCTACGCAAAAGTGGCTATACAACAAGCATTTTCGCCGAAAGCGCCGCTCCTGTACCTGGCGCACGCTATCAGATCTACAGAATTCACATGCCATACTATCCATATGGCGATCTTGAAAGACTGCTCGAGCAAAACATTGATCAATATGAACAGCAAGCATTTCCCGAACCTTTTGTCTGGTTCTTGTTTCTACGTCTGGCACATGCTGTATGGGCTATGCAACAAACCTTTGACGGATTTTTGCTTCACCTCGATATCAAGCCTGCAAACATCCTTTTTGGCACTCCCGGTAGTCTTGGTCGCAACTCCAACTTCATCATGTACCCACCCGCCTATCTTGCCGACTTTGGCATTTCTGAACTCATGAAGATTGGTGAATTCGATCTTCAAAAACAAGCACTTGGCTCAGGAACATATGGCTATAAAGCTCCGGAAATCTTCAAATATCTCCGTGACCCACAAGAGTTTGAGTCTACTGCTGTTGGTCTTCCCTTGGATTCGTCCGTCAACATCTGGCAGATCGGTAGAGTCATGCTGAATGTCCTCGACATGGATCCGAATATACAGCAAATAGATTGGATTCAGCTGGATAGTCCAAAGAGAGGTCCCAAATGCTCCAAGACAGAGTTTGAAAATGTTCGAGGCACAAGACTTTGGTTCTGGAGCAAGGATCTCCTTGATTTGGTACATGAATGCTGCGCATTTCACCCCTTCGATCGACCTTCTCCTCGACAACTTCTTGAAAGGCTGCAGGAAGCAATGCCTAGACATACTGACGGTATGGATACTTGGGGCACACTTGATTGGATTGCAGCTGAAGAAGCAAGACTGGCTATGATTGAGGCCAAGAAGAAGCGTGCAAGGGATGCCGAAGAGGAAAGACGCAAAGCTGAAGAAGATAAAAACCCGACAGCCGAAGAGATGGATGAACCTCCCCCATCTCCACTTCAACGATTATTCAAGGGTGTCAAGCGGGTGCTCAGCCTAGAAGAAGCTGAACCGTCAGCAAAGCGTCCCAGAGTCAATGAATTCCCCGAGGGTGTCACAAGACGAAGACAGAGAATGGTTGCTCAACAGATGAGGGACGGCAGGACGAAACCTCGCACACCAAAGAACGTGCTTCCTTCAGATCAATCTTTTGTTCTTGATGAGAATCGCAAGATTGTGTATCCCACCACGGATAACATGTTTAACATTGAGGGTTACTTTCGACAAGATCCTCCAGTACCTCCTGCTGTGACATAGCTAAATATAGACGGTCACACGTTTGTCATCTTCGGACATAGGCGAATGGCTTAAATCCGTCATGGTGGGGGATATAAATGACCTTCTCGCTTTTGACCTTTCCCTCTCACTCACTCTACTCTTATTCATCTCATCGTCGAATTTCTCAAAGACATCTCATTCGCCTCTGCTGTGTAAACAACATCCCTTCATCTCTGCCTCAAGGAAGATACATCCTCACAATGCCATCCCAACAAGAAACAATCGCTCTGAAATATCTCTCAGGATTCAAGACCCTCGATCCTACGATTTTCGAGTCTGTATGCACACAAACATGTTCTCGCACATTCGCCCCCGCATCCATGGACATTCCCGACAAATCTCCAGCAGAATTCCATACACATATCGAGAATTTGTCACAAGTCTTGTCAGGGTTTGAAGTCAACGTCAAAGAATGTTTTTGGGATGAGGAGAAGAAAGCAATAGTCGTTTGGGCCACCGGTGAAGCTGTATTCAGGCATGAGGACTGTGAATATCAGGGTGAATATGTTTTTATGTTTTGGTTTGAGGGAAATAAGATTTGTAGGGTTGTAGAGATGGCTGATAGTAAAGCGACAGAGAAACTGATAGGAATGCTCTTGGGGGGCAAAGCAGAATCTGGATAAGAGAGAGCAGTAGATGATGACTAAAGAACAGACTAGCCGAACAAGATAGGAACAGAGAACGTCATTCGGCTGACAACTTTCGCAAAACATCTTCTAACATTGTAAAGCATTACTTGATCCTATCATCCTTCTTCACCATCAGAGCCTTAAACTCTTCCACTCCTTCGAGCCGAGGGTAATTCAACCTTGGCAAGATCCTTCCTTGATGATTGTGTGGAGACAACTGACCAACCATCCCATCCTCTACACCTGAAATCACTTGCCCTTTATGTACTCGACACCGCTTGCAATGAACGCTACCATGCAGAATGCCACGTATGAGTTGTTCTTCCAAAAGGCATATGCACATCAAAAGAAGACAGGGGGCGGACAAATTGCTGTCTTCGATGCTTTGAAATATCTTCTCGAGAACAAGATCGAAGCGCGAACAGCAGCAGCACGAATCGCATCCTATGTATTTTCGAAGAATGATTTTCTCCCTGCTTATGAGAGTGTTCTGGGCCACTACAGCTGCATCATTGGCGCGGCAAGTGCCATTCAAGAAGAGCATCATCTTTGCAAACTCGCAGAACTCATATTGTCGCTTTCTAACTTACCAGACGCACACAATGATAGTCAGGAACCGCTTCGGCTACAAGACTACAACAATGATCATAATCTCGTGATTCAGCCTGGTGAAATAATCACGATTGATAACGGTAGAATTTGGGCCGACTTACCTCTTTTTAGAATCAATTTCTGTGATTCCATGTATGGTATGAATATCTGCTAACATTTGGGTGGATCTTCAAGTTTGCTGACAGTCCCACAAGGTCCGGAAGCGTGGATCAATGACGGTCTAGAAGATCATATAGCAGAGCAGCGTTGGCTCAATTTGAACACCTTCGCAGCTTTCATGGTTCGTGACTGCGACGACTCTGAAGGTTCATTTGACTATATGTTACAATACGCTTTTCGCACACTCACTTACGCGCTTGAGTACGATCCAAGAGCTACAGAGACTCTGCTACATCTCACCTCAGCGTGTCGATGGGTCGCAATTGCTGGACCACAGCTATCGAACAAAAGTTCAATGGGAACACAGCATGCCGGGCCTATATGGGTTGCTCAAGGTGGTTCAAGTCTCATATGTCCAACCCGATGGATGGCGTGGGCGAATCGTCTGGATGAGCTAGCAAATTCTGACCTTATACAGGAAGAGGTGAAAAATATGGCTAGCTCATCTGCAAGCAAAATTCGAGCTCTGTATGGTAACTCAGTCGGATGATATACATTGTCACGTCCTTGGTCAGTCCGTATTTGCCGTGCTGAGATTGTCAGGATTCAAATCCTAGACGTCTGAGCGTCGAAAGTTCGAGTCATACTCGAAGAACATGAAACATGACAGAGCGACATAAATTAAGTCCTGTTCAACAAGCGTGCCCAAGCTGACTACGAAAATGTGCATTGCGATCAGCAGTCCGCAACCCTTCGCTATGGCGTGGAAAAGTCATGAGAGACGATTCACCTCAAGAATTCTCCACGCCATGATACATCCACGCTCCGCGAGCTGCTGTTGCAATAGTCCAGCCTAACTCTTTTATAACATAAAGTATCGCTTGAAAGACTATTCGTCACGCTTCAATCATCCCAAATCCCCATCATATGGGCGTAATTGCCAGACTTTATGGATATCCCACTCTCTGCCCCTGCTGCACCAGCAATCCTAGTGCCTGGCTATGAATCTCATGAGGAAACAATCTTCTGGGTTCGTTGTCACGACAGGCATCTACAACACAGCACCATAGTCGGAGACGATGGAGAAAAGCTGTTCTACGTTGATGGACCCGGAGCCTACAAATCCTGGACATTCCGACGGCCTGTGAGAGACTCCCTAGAACAGCGACTCTTTGATTTGCGCCGGTATGGAGCAGACCTTAAGATGCGATGGTTTGTCCAAGACTCGAAAGGGAACAAGATCGCCGAGCTCAGTCACAAGAATTTCTTTACCCGGGCACATACAGCTATAGATGCGCGTATCTTGAGGGAAGATGCAGGAGATATACGAGTGGAAATGCGACCGCGCGACCACGTGGCTACGACAACGTATGTCAATGTAAATGGTGCAATCATTGCTGAAATTGCATTGCATATTAACAATACACCAACGTACTTCGTGGGCAATCAAGACGTATCTGTTTTCAAAGTTAGAGCTGCGAAAGGAGTAGATTTGTCAAGTAGATGAGCGATACGGATCCCCTGAAGATTTCAACCTATGTATATGCCGAGAGACACATACAAGCCAGCAGAACCAACACAAAGGGTGAGTCTGCAGAAGGAATCAACGGAAATGTGAGATGTGGATGAGTGTCTTAGATTGCGCAGGCGCAACTTTCAGCAACATGGATTTGCATAAGGGGAGATGTCGTGATTGTGGCTAACGAAAAAAGAAAAAGAAAAAAAAGAGAAGGCATTGAACGATACCAGGCAGGCGCTTCAAACTCCAAGAACCAACCGTCCCACAAACACCAACCCGAGACTAGCAAGACAAATACAAACAAATACAGGACTTGCGATTACTTGTTATTGAGCTTGGCAAGCTCCTCACGGACACTTCCGCCGCTTGCTCTCCACCAAACATCGCCTCCCCACCTGAGCAATCTCTCACAGGCATCTGTCGGGCTGTCGATAGCAGGTCTGACGTCGAGGAAGAAGACAGGTTCACCGGTAGGTTCCGGAGGTCCTGAGTAGTAGTCGATGATATATCTCTTTTCTCTCTCTGATCCATCGGGCAAGATACGGCGAATGTACCAGTCGTGACGATCAAAGGGTGGCTCGGTCTCGTACTTTGATGGGTATAACCACCCCATGACTTGCAACATGCGTGCCTTGGGGGTGTATTCGGATGGACGACCCATGAACCTCACCAAGCTGGGATCTTGAATCGGCTTTGTGGCAGCCATGGCATCTTTCCTTGCAAGCAACTCGGCGACAAGAGGTGCATTCTCCTCGCCTCTCTTGCTAACCTCCCACCCACGACGCAGACCTGCTGAGAAGCGACTTTCCCAATCCACAATCTCAGCCCATGCACCCTCATTCAGGAAGTTGTGGACGGCAACCATAGACTCAACATGCTCAGCAGGCGTGTCTGTGTAACCCTTGCGCAACATGGCATTGTACATTTGCTGTGGTGAGGGGTATTCCCACATGCCTTGTCCATCACCACGGGGAATGGTTGAAGCTTCACGATCAAGAGGCAAATCGACAGATTGTTCTTCGGCACGTTCGTTCGAGATGACCTTTGGCATGTAGTTGAGAGGGTTCAGCTTGGAGAGAGTGGAAGATGTTGAAGTGCTCTTCTCGTCGGTTGGCGGTACGTAAGGGCATGCGCCTGCTGGTGTTTCGGGTTTTGTGATGACTGACGGTGGGGGAGCAGTGGCACCGCCGGCCTTGTGCATAGGACATCCTGGCTGTAGCAATATAAGCGACTACAATGATGATTGTGGTGGTGTGAAAAGCTTCATACTGGAGGCGAGGCATTGGCATCAGCGGGCATAGCATGAGGAGCGACGGGTGCCGCTGGTGTTGAATCTGCCCAGAACCAGCCCATTTTGAGAATTGATATGGATGATAGATGGAGCTGTCGAGTGAAAAGGTATTATAGAGAAAGAGATGCAGAGTTACAGGGAAGCGGCGAAAAAAGGTGTGATACCAAATAAAGAAAGAACGATGCGGAGGTTCGGGAGTCTTCGGTGCTGATCTTGCTGACCATCACCGAATCGGCACGTGCAGACAGACACTCCCGAGTCGCCGCTTCTCTTGGTTCTAGTCATGAAAACCTCACAAGCATAGTCACTCATGACTAGTACTGTCTTATGCATTTTATGCACTGGTCTGTTATGCGCTTCATCTTTCATATCGTGCATGTAATCGTGATATAATTTTGTCAACTCACTCAATCAAGGAGGAGTTGTTTCTACTGTGCATCCAGACTGCGTGAATGTCTGCCTGTCTACCTGCCTGCCTACCTCAATACTACTTTCCACCAGCACCAGCCTTCATGTTCTGAGCCAGAGTGCCTGTTCCTCTGCTCGAGAAGATGGCCATAATACCAAATCCGACATAGAACAAAGCCAGAGGATATGCCACCAATCCACGCATACCAGTCATTCTTCCAACTGCGCAAAACATGGCACTACTGCTGTATGTGCACCATGAGATGGCCATACATGTCATGATGTAGCCAAAGAGTCCATCCAGAGGAAGCGCAATACCGACGAATGATGTCAGCACTAGAGGTAGCAGACAGTATCCCAGAACAGAGGCAGAACGCCAGATTGTCAAGGTCGCTGAGAAGTGACCACCTTGTGCTTGCGCATCTTGTTGAGCCGACGCTTCGGCGGGGGAGAGTGGTGGAGACATGAGTGACAGGATCCAGTGAAGTGAAATGCTGCCCATGGCTGCGAGACCGTAGATGTAGCCAAAGTGAAGTTTACCAGACTGTCATGTGTCAGTAGTGCTGAAATTGTTATGGTCGACACAAGGATAACATACAAGAAGCAAGAAAGTGCCAAACAAGAGGAAGAAGAGGATGGGTCCAGCAAGATCCGAGTCGTGCATGATGTCTGGATCGATACGCGCAAGAGGGTTCAACACAGTCAACGTCTGTATATCAACATTAGCTTATTGCCTCTCATTCCTTGCATAACACATGTATGCGCACCTTTGTCTTGATGTGACCAAAGTTGACACCCAACTCTTCTAGTAGTGGGGGTTCACCAGGGTAGCCCTCGGTACCAAAAGCAGCGAGCCAACCCATGGTCAATCCTCCTTGTTCGCCCATACGTCCAGAGACGTTAGATTGTCCTCCAAATCCTACGCCATAACTCGACGGGTATGCTGATGATTGTGGTGCGCCATTGAATGCTTGGAATGGTGTTGTTGTTCCCGAGACTGGTTGATTCGAATAGTTTGACGAATAGAATTGGAGATTGTTAGGACTGCCATATGACTGCTGCTGCTGTTGCTGCTGTGGCGGATTGTAGTACGACATTGCGACAAACAGCAAAAGGTCGTGTGCTGCTTGATTGTTGGTGTTGTTGATTTCAAGTATACAGCTGCCTCCTTGTGAACTTGGAAGCTGTCAAATGCCAAGACACCGTTGCTGTCTGTCCTGACATCGCTTTTCTGTAACGTACCTCACCCTGACCATGATTTTTAACTACCTCAAATACTTGACTCGGCACTCATAATATCGGGAACTTAGCTATGGCTGCCTGAGTAGTGTGCTGGCAATCTGTGAATACTCTTTTTTCGACCTATCCGACACGTACTGAGTGTGATGTTCATTTTTGGTGTCTGCATACGAAGCAGACACGACAGACTACAACGTATGGCCAAATTACTCTCCACCTATGGCATGCTTGACACCATGTTTCTATTGTCACATGTCTCGCCTTCAGTCCGATTAATCGCTGCGCAATCGTGTTTTCAAAGGCCGGTGACATGCTCACACATAGTTACCACGAAAACCATTCCCTATACGGCTCTCCCGACACGTCTACCAACACCTCCCTTGTCCGTGTCGTCATTCGGCCCGTACCGATCAATTCTTCGGCATTGATAAATCACTCGAGAAGCATGATACAATGTCATCCTTTGTTTTTTTTTTTCTTTTTTTTTTGGATATCAAAGAGACCTTCTTTCAACTTTGCGAACACGGGTTCGGCTCAAATTTCCTGACGACATGGCTTACCACATACGCAACGTGTCGAATAACCTCTATAAACTCTGGATGAAATGGTGTCGTTCAATATGGTTGTAGGTGTTTCTTACATCGGTCTGATTTTCTCGTTCCTGTGTTCGTGGTTTTATCTCCAATATTCATCCTTGACCCTGACTTGCACTTACTATTCTTACTGTTCCAAATCTCCAGTCCCGACCACACATCACTCAATACTGATATTCTTCCCATTACTATCATAATGACATAGACATTCTCCGCCTTATTCCGAAGTTATGGTAACGATTGCAGCCTTAAGTATTACATTTCTTTGTTCATTCACACTTAAGTCTCGTCTAAAGCTGAAAGCACCTTGAACTTTATTCCGTTAACAGCTACACCACAAAGAATCCTATATCAATTCTGCAACACACTCACATTCACATCTTGGTAAAGACTCTTGAACATATCTACGATTTCCTGAACCAGGTAGTCGGAACCGGGCTTGGCATATCCAAACTCAGCTCAAGGACAAAGTATCTCTCTCCCAAGCCACCGATTGCATGGTCTTGATGCGGTTCGGTTGAGTGAGCAGAGAGCTGTATAAAGATAGCACGGGGTAGGCAGTGTGTTTCTTGATCATCTCAACAGTCAGTGACTTTTCTTCCAGCTTTGTCCTTGTACATATATTCTGTTTCGTTTTATCTTTTATTTTTCTTACCTTGTCTCTACACACTTTGATCCTTCGATAGGGTTGCTTCTTCTACGTCTCAACAACATTTGAAGATACTCAGGATATCGAGCGCCTTCAGAAACATATCAACCATACACCCATCGTGGCTGAATTCGAAATTTGCCTCGAAATGTTCAAGTCTCTTCATTGGACCCAACGCATCGCCCTCCTTCGCCATAACCTACACACCGCCCATCTCTCTCACGATTTCACCTTTTTCAAGACCCTCCAGTCGTCACTCCTCCTCAACAACATCAATCATGTCGCTTCTCTTACTGCAACACTCGGTGACTCTGCCGATAGCGTTTTGAGCGGTCTTGATGACCTCAACGCCAGCATCGCTCATGTCCACCAAGACGCCTTCTGCAACGCATACAACAGTCTGAAAACCTACCTTGCAGAGGACATCAAAGGCCAAGCCGATGGCGAGCAAAAAGGCAAAGTCTTCGTCGATGTAACCATGCAGAAGCAAATGGCCGATCACAGCATCGATCGTGCAACATCTGCAGCAATCACCCTCATCCAAACCATGCCACTTGAAGTTCAGGAAACTTGTGCTGATGTTTGGATTACTGGTACAACAATCGTCGCCGACAGTGTCGAAGTCTGCCTCCAACAACTTTCCCTCCTTGAAACCAACATGAGCGATTTCATCAGATTGGAAGAAAGCCGTAACACTGTGAAAGCGTCTGTATCCCACAGCGTTGCAGCCTTGAAAGGAGTCTTCAGTCTCATGGACACCAACGCACCAGATTCTCCTGGCATGACATCTGGTGCCGCAAACTCTCGCTCCAGCTCCTTCAGCGGCACAATGTTGCGTCGTCTATCCAACGCCTTTGCAACCACAACAACCTCTGCACCAGGAAGTCGATCCTCTTCCATCTCCGCACCACAAGGTCCTTCTTCCAGAAGAAACAGTTGCGCTAGCAACCCCGAATACAAAATCCCCAACTACAAGACTCCAAATTACTTGAGGGGAAGTATGGGAAGTGCTTGTCCTACCAGTTTACCACCATCAAATGGAAATGGTCAGGGTTGGAATGGTCAAGGATGGCAACATACGCAGTTGGATACCATTCCCCCTACTCCTGCTGCTGCTACTGCAGGCATGAATATGGATATGGAAGTCAATCCTTTCGATACCAGTATGAGTCCTGCTGCTGTAATGTCTCCGGGTATGGAGGGTATCCGACTCGAACAGACGGTCATGTAAAGATACTGAGCCTGATTCTGGAAGATCCGAAAGATCAAGCTTCTTGATGGGAACCTTGTTTATATGGTACTATTGCTTTGCTGGTCAATGTTTTTTGTGATTCTGCGTTTTCTTGTCTACTACAATGTATATAATTAGTAATTTCTCGGATAACGAATCGATGTATGATTGTCCTGGTTTTAGAAGTTTCTTGATATGAATACTCTTTCGCAGGATCTTGCTCACTCTGCACATTCTTGTCAAGACTTGCAAATTTTGTGAGTTAACAACTTACCGACCATTTGGCGGAGATATACAGTTGACCCCTCTATGAGAGACTGTCCCTGACGACAATCTTAGAAAGGACAGTAACTCGTCGAATGTCATGTTAGTATGGCATACATGCCGTGGCTGTCATCGTCTTTTGCAACGAAAATTTTGTATTGTGAGAACCGCAGCCAATCAGACGGCCGAGAAGTCGGATCAAGAACAATATGAATGCCTGATTGATCAAAGACTGGCCAGACTGGCCAGATGCTCTGCCCATTGAAGTTGATGTGTATAGATTGTCGGATGAAACGGTCGGATACAAACCGAAGCAATGATGACATTTGAAGTCTTGGCAATCACATGCGCCACGCTTTCCTGCGAGGCGTCTTGACTTGCTTCAGAATCACAACCATACCACTACAAGCAACATGACATTTACACTTGCAAAACTCCTAGACAGGGTCCATCTTGGCTCAAAAATCAACCATCGAACATGGTCCATGACACAAAATTTCTCGACTACATGTCTGTTCTACGCACCTACTAGAGAACAGATAGACAAGTATAATGCCCAAAGAAGACGTCGTTATCAGAATGATGCAGCTCACAGAGCACAAAAGGCCGATTCGGCACGCCACAGATGGGCTAACGATGCTGAAGCTCGTGCCCGATCGCATGAGCTCCAGATGGCATGGTGGAAAAGGCACAGTGAAGATGAGGCACTCCGCTCAAGAATGATTTTGTCTGTGAGAATTCACAAAGACAAGACAAAGGGAGAATTGAAATGGAGAACTCATGAGCCTGTTTGGTCAACGGAACCAACACAACGCCACTGTTGCGTTTGTTGTCGTACCATGAAACGTAAATTGTTTTGGAAGAGAAAGCAACCCTCTGATCAAAACAAAAAGCAGAATCAAGAACAGAACAACAATCAAAAATTGGAACAAAACATCAACCAAGATCCGGAGCAGAGCAAGGACTCAGAGCACGACGAATACGAATGTAATGGTATGTGAGTCATATGAGTTGGGTTCGGATGAATGACAGGCAAGAGCTGGTTCTATGCCGTTGATTTCATGTCTTTTCTTTATCACCCAGCACCAATCTCTGCATTCAGTTCTCTTCGACGTTTGTGCTAATTCCAATCTCAGCATGTTTCTTCAAGAATTGGCCAAACGCACCTCATACTCTGCCAATCGGTACGGATATGACCATGCTATCGGGTTCTAGGCGTAGAAAGGTCAAGCCAGATCCCTCTAGCTAGCCGAAGAATGCTCAAGCAATGGTGAGCGGATGTACATATCCAATCACCAAGAAAATACCTCAACGACTTCCCAACGGAAATCACCATACGTGAGATGATTGCCCTGGACAAGTCCCTCGGGCATAAAAGTCAAAGAGCAGGGCACAAACAAGTCTCCCAATCTTGCAACCCTCTTCCAACTTCCTTCCTGCTTCTCCTCTTCTAGCCAACGCCATCTTTCGACAGTAAGCTCGTCACCTACCTTGATGATAGCTTGACACCATCTACCGACTCTGATAACTCTGCCCTTGGCCTTGTTGACTTCGTCGTCAAGATCAATCACGATACTCCATCGAGCATTCTCGCCTTGAATATTTTCAGCCGAATCATCTTCCCATACCTCTTCATAAGCTTGGATACGATCGGTGGCTGGATTGAGCATAGCGCCAAGTTCGAGTGTAGTGCCATCGGGTTGAGGATACATGTCTCCTTCATCAGCTGCGGGATCATCGGACATGCTGTCGAGCCAATGTGTGAAAGTGCTGTGGGAAACCATGGCTCCATGTGGTAAGCTGGGATTAGATGGATGATCAAGAGAAGGTTTAGAGATGAGCTTGCTTGAAGACGTGCCTGCAAATGCCCAATCGAGACGAGTCATGGGACCACCTGTCATCTGATTCAGCATGTCGAAAAGAATTGTGGGTTTGTCCAATCAACTCACCTTGATTTGGCAATTCTGGCTCGTTGGGCGCAAGAGGTTTGAAGATGCGAATATCGACAAAGCGACCGGAAGCGCCTGTTAGAACCAAGGTTGATGTAGGTTCTTTTGCTACATCTGGAAGCTAATATAGTATCAGCATCACAGTGATAATATGATGTTGTGAATTGCATCATACCCAACGAATAGACTTTCTCGTAGACACACCAGGTTCGTTCATCTTGGGTTCAGTAGGACTACTCATGGCTGGCGAAGGTTGATTGGTTGCAGTGTTGATTAGGCGGACAGGCAAGATTGTAGTTGTTGTACTGTGAGCCGTGTTGACTTCAGTCTTCTTGGTACGGACAGGTAAGTTCTTGTTTGATAGCGGCTGAGTGGCGTAAGTGCCAGAAGTTGTGGCTTCCCGAGCAGCTCTGGCCTTTTTCTTATTCTGTGTTTTGCTAGAAGTGTTGGTATCCTGATCTTTCCGAGATTGATGAGGTGCTCTTGATTTGTGAGGCATGGTTGAGTTGTAGAATGTGTGGAGATGGTGGATAGAAGAACAAGGGAGACGGATGAGGTAGAAAAGGACGGGGAAAGGTGCAAACCGGGTTCGATATGAAACAAGTATTTCTGAAAGCATCTATGCCTCCGAGAAGTTTTGGCTGTCTTCTTGTTTGCTTCTTTGTGATTGTGACTGATTGAACTTTCATGGTGTAATTCACTTCCTGATCGTGTTGTCTATACGGTCCAGAAGATTGATCAAGCAGAATTATGCGATTGTGATAAGAGAAAAATTGAACATGTGACAGTCGAAGCAAGAGAAACAGCAGTTGTTACTCACATGTCTGTGGTGGACTTGATCAAGCTGCAGTTTCCGAGTCAAGGTCGGGTAGTGTGATGTATGTTTCAATCAAAAGAGGAAGTGTAATCACAGACTCCCGCATCAAGAAAGCGCGTGGGGCAGCAACGCGTCTTCCCACATTTACTGCAATCACGCATCACCGATAATTCTTTCCCTTCGTCGTCAATATTGAAACAACCTTCACACAAGTCAAGTAAACGGACGACATGTCGGAAGAACCGGATCACGATTATAACAACACTCATCGCGCATTCCTACAAGCTTTTCTTGCACGCTCAACCCTCACAAATGATGAAGCGAAACCAATCCTAGCCTCAATCCTCAGCGCACAAGGTATCCATTCCTCTTGCTTCACAAAAAGGAAACCACCAAGACTAACAATCAATACAAAAAGATGGACAAGAAGTGGAAATAGGCGACATAGACGAACCAACCCTCTCAACGTACATTCACACCACAAATTCCTCCCTCTCGCCCTTCGACCTAGAAATCCGTTCCACAATCCACCAAACCTCTCGTCAAAAGATCTACGCCTTGGTAAACACAACGTCCGACTCGATAACACAATTGGCTACCCTACACACCCCGGACGAAATTGGCTTCGTGAAAAGAGTCTTGGATGCTATGTTTGAAACAAACAACACTCATCGAAGCGAGGTCATGGCTGTCAAAGGTACTGAAGCTTTGAGATTGGCAAAAGCACCGACGGGGAATAGGGAAGATGAAGGGGAAGGTGGAGGTCAGGTGGGAAGTTTGAGTATGAGGGATGCGCAGAGGATGTTGGAGGCCATGGTTGACGAAGGTTGGATGGAGAGAAGTAGCAAGGAGTATTATTCACTCAGTGCCAGGGCGTTGATGGAGTTGAGGGGTTGGTTGATTGAAATGTATAATGATGAGGATGAGGTTAGGATACGGTTTTGTGAGGCTTGCAAGGATATTGTCATGGTGGTGAGTTTTCCTTCTTTTTGCATCTGCTTTGTTCTTGTTTGAAAGCAAGCAGGTGGACAAGAGTCTTGGGAGGAAGTAAAAGAAAAGCTAACATGAAGCAGGGTCAAAGATGTCCGGATCTGGATTGTCCTTGTCGACTGCACAATCACTGCACGAGTCGCATGTTCAGAGCTACAGGAGGAGGAGAACGTTGTCCCATCTGCAAAAAGGATTGGCTCGATGCACCGCTTGTTGGAGAAGGTGCTGCGATAGGAAACAGGAGGACTACGACCAACGGTACTTCATCGAGGAGACGATCGAGTACACAAGTTGATGGAGCTGGTGGAGATGACTAGCGATGAAGGTTGAAAGACTTGGTGGAATGAACGACCACGACATGCGAAGACTACATTGATGGTCGGCAGTACTATCAAGCATCTACGGAGCATACTCTACACGACTTGCTACAAGACTTGCTGCTTGGAAGAACGAGGCAAACATTACGCTCGGAAGACACTTCCAAGCAAAGTCGGTCGAAGAGGAAGAGGCTGATCAGAACAGTAGCCATGAACAGAGATAGTCAGCAGAGAGCCAGTCAAGCATTGTTGATGGCTCGGAATGGCAGACAAGACAGCAACTGTTGAAGTCGCTGATGACATTAACAATCAATCGATACCCTCATACCAAGGTACAAAGATGATCAAAAGATCAACAAGTCACATGTAATGCAATAGGTGGGAAGGAGAAATGGTGCAGCTCTACGAACTCAAGAGTCAAGTCTTGGTCGTCGCTGTCTTTGCTTCAAAAGATGTCTTTTCATTTTCCGGGGGGGGGGGGGGGGGGTGGGAGTCAATGACCACCCAGCGACTCCTCGATGGTTCTATTCGAACATCGAAAGAAGACGCTACGTCCTCAACAATAGAGATCCGACTTTTCTTCATATCATGCTTTGTCCCTTTTTTGCCAGCGATATCATCCCATCCTCATTGTTGAACAACAATTCTTTTTCCTTTTCCCTTTCCAGTCCCAAACCAAAGAACACTTCTCAGTCCAGACTCAAAAGGAGATCGAAAAAGAAGAACCGGATGCGACGAAGGAAAGCCACAACGTAGTCACCAGTCTTGTCCCAACACGCCAAACAACTCCCGGAAGAGGAGAATTGTTTAACGGTAAGACTTCTGGAAACGCGAACGAGCACCCTTACCACCGAACTTCTTGGGCTCGCAACGACGGTTGTCGGCGACAAGGAGGGTACGGTCGTAGGCGACGAGGGCCTGCTTGAGCTGGTTCTTGGAGTGCTCGTCGACGAACTTCTGGTAGTAGGCGATGATGGACTTGGCAATGGCCTGACGGATGGCGTAGACCTGAGAAGTGTGACCACCACCGGAGACGCGGACGCGGATGTCGACACCAGCTATTGAAAAGAATATCCAGTCAGTCTTTTTTGACTCCTTGCAAAACATTCCCATCTCCGTATGGTTGGAGAAGGAAGGGGAAGAGAAGAAGGATCACATACCGAACTTGTCAAGACCGAGGATCAAGACGGGCTCGTAGACCTTGAAACGGAGAATCTCAGGCTGGACGAGAGAGATGGGTTGACCGTTGACCTTGATCAAACCCTGACCCTGCTTGCAGTGGGCGACAGCAGTGGCGGTCTTCTTCTTGCCGAAGCACTGGACGGACTGGACGGTGGACGACATGATTGATTGACTCTGTTCGTTGGGCGATGGAAGAGGAAAAAAGAAGGTCGAATCTGGCGCGGCGCAATTGTCAAAACTGGAATTTTGGTCAATTTGCGCTTCGGGGCCTGAGTGCGATGGTCCGGGGTTTTGCCGAGGGCAAGCGAGGGTGAAACTAAACCGTTTTGGGATGTGATGGAATATGGGGTAGATTTACGTCGCTCTGTGGTGAACTGTTTGCCTTCACTTTTTATTGCTTGCATCTTTATATTCAACCTTACGAATGATGCATATACATGCTCTTGGATCAAATGGGTCTGGCCAACTCGGTCTAGGTCACCTGGAAGACGTGTCTTCTCCATCACTAGTGAATTCTACATCGGAAGATCCAACTCATTCCATTCTTGGCCGTGCCACGGATGATCATGTTCAACCACCAAAGAACAATCTCTCGAATGAAACCATCACTTCAATCAAAGCAGGAGGGAACCATACTATAATCCTCACCAAATCTGGCAAAATATACACCACCGGATCAAATGAGCGTGGAAGATGCGCAGTCAACAGTGTTTTATCAGAATTTACTTTTCTCACTCCCATCGACTTCTTCTCGGACAAAGATATCGTTTTGATTGCAGCTACGTGGGGCACTTCCTTCTTTGTCTCTTCTCAAGGACCCATCTACATCTGTGGCGATTCCGGCAAGGGAGAACAAGGTCTTGGTCGAGGTATAAGCGACAACCGACCTACACAAATCCCCAACTTTCCACCTTCAGGTACTCATGTCATAGATATCTCTGCTTCCATGGGTCATGTGGTGGTCGTGCTCTCAAACAACAAAGTCTATGGATGGGGTAATGGTTCCCAAGGCCAGCTGGGTGATCCTGCAGGTGTTGTCTGGAGTCCGAAAGAGCTCGAGGATATCTCTTTTCCAGTCCATCGTGCTGTCTGTGGCAAAGACTTTACTTGCGTCTTTGGAAGTCCTGCTGAAGGAAAAATACAAATCATTGGTCTGAAAAAGCGAGATCGATTCAACATCAGGTCAAGCACGCCGGAGATCTTGACTGGCTGGGTTGATGTTCAAGCCACGTGGGGAGGAGTTTATGTTTTGCTTGACGATAAACGATTGATTGCTTGGGGTCGAGACGATCATGGCCAGTTGCCTCCGGACGATTTACCAATAGTCGCCATGGCAGCAGGAAGTGAACATGTACTAGCTCTCACAGACACTGGCAAAGTGTTAGCTTGGGGCTGGGGTGAGCACGGAAATTGTGGCTTACCTGTAGATGAGCGTAAGGACGTCAAGGGTCGATGGAACGAACTGAATGTCGAGGGAAAAATCTCGCATATCGGTGCTGGCTGTGCGACAAGCTGGATTGTGACATCTTGAAATGCTTTGCCAAGCCAGGGCATAGTATGGACATCGTCTCAATCGAAGAGACCATGCATCTACTCATGTCAGCAATTGTACTACTTCTGACCGATATCGCACTCACCTGAGACAGCCTCTGCGTAGGAGGAAGACCTTGAGTACCACCGGCATTCAAACTCTGACTCAGTGCTGGAGGAGCGTTGTTCTCGGTATCGCGGAAAGTGGGATGGAAACCTCCCGTCTAGCACCATATCAGCAAACGTTCTGGAAACCGCTAAATCAAGACTTACAACATCAGCATTCACATCCCAACCCAACATTTCTTCCTCGGCTTCTTCAAAATTTGGTGGATCCCATCTTCTCTCGTCATCTTCACCAAGCGGCATGAACAAGCTGTCATCGCCAGCGTCAGAAGTCGTTGTTGCTTGAGAAATATGGCGGCCAATGTTGGAGAGACCGTTCTTTCCACGCAAACCAGTAACTGAGACGGGCTTAGGTGGAGGAGCCATAGATGTCCCGTCCACGATCTGTGCAGGAGCAAGAGATTCCTGCCTTGGAGTGGTCTGATGCGTAGCTACGGACAACTGTTGTGATGGTTGATTAAACATGGAACTGGTTTGATGCGAAGAAGTCATGGAAGGTTGTCTCGGTGTAGGACGGGTTGATGCCAATTTTGGTGCTGTGGATTGTGGATCTGGCCTGCTGTCCCCAGTAGTCATGAGTACGAATTCGCATGTCAGTCCCTTGTTATCTGTGTAAGCGAATTGCAATGGTCGACCAGGACTAGAAAAATGTGCCGTGATGGACGTTTTGAGGGTTTCTGCATGTGTTACGATGGCTTTGAAATCTTTCACGGTGATGACAACGTGCATGTCTTCTTGGGCATGGAAGTCCTCAAAGTCCTGGATGTGCAGAGCAATTGCTGTTTCCAAGGGTTGCTTCAGTACCTCTATTATGCATGTCAGTCATAATATATTCAAACATAGTCCTCTGCTTGTCCATACCTTTCCCATCCATGATCTTTTCGGTAAAGCTGGTGAACACTGCCTTCCCATCCTTGGCCAACAAGTCAAGTTGTTCTGTCTTTGCTCCAAAGTACTCGGTGTAGCTTCTTAGTATTCTTGACGAGATTGTCCAGCCATGTGGAGCAGCGTTCCTGTCAAACAATGCATGTGAAACCTCGACTGATTCATAAGTTAGGCGATATGTTTTTGTTACACCTGTACTTTTGGTCAGCACATTGAAAATTTTTTACAATCGCTCCCAAGTCTTACCATGCTTGCAAACCATCTTGACGATAATACGGCATTGTACCTTGTTGGGTCGATCTTCCACACTGACATCGCATCTGTCTATGGAAGTATCTCCACCACGAGGATCGAATATACGACCCTTGAATACAGAGAGTAAAGCCTTTTCGAGGAAATTTCAATACCGAGATCGACACATCACACGGATAAACAGCACTAACCTTGTTATACAGCTGACATGGGAACCTCGCTCCGGCTCCAAAGCCAAAGTTGTAGGACAGGAAGAAAGTTTTCGGATCAAGACTGAAAGATGCATATGAAGTTCTCGAAGAATTCAGAGCAGCGAATATAAGCTATGAATACATGAGTAAATGTTCGTTCCCATCTCTGTTGAAATGCAATTTACCTTGTCGCCACGGGCTTCCAACGAGACTTGTTCTCCAAATTTGGCCAGACAGATCAAAAGACCATGGACTTTGGCCGTGGCCTCCGGAGACAAAGAGAAGCTCAATCCAGACATATTCATTCACAATTTTTGCTTGAGGACTTGACAAAGCAGATAAGTTGAGATAGAGATAGAGATATGCCAATAGAGTGGTGATCAAAGGCAGACGCGTCTTATCGATAAGGCGCGTCTCGGTGAGAGCTCCTTCTCAATGCACGTCATCGGTCTCCATGAACACAAACCTGTGCACAACAGTATTCATCTTCAACCTCATTTATTCATTTTGGGTGCTCATATTGATTCTTCATAATCATGTCTGACGGCGAAGTTGATGCGACTGGGGTTCGATTTCCACCAGACTTGTTGCATCTCTTATGCGCTGAGCTTGCTGCACGGTCTGACTTTCCGACTCTGTTCAATTGTGTTGTGTCTAGCAAATACTTTGCAGGATCTGGAGCTTTGGCAAACCTTTACCGGTGAGTTTTTCCATTACCATCAAGAATGATCCATATCTGATCCAAAACAGAGCAAGTCACAATGCACCAGTCAAAGGTGGAGGTAATGAGGCATCCTCAATTGGAGAACAAGAACAAGTCGTTCAAAGATGGTCGATAATGTGGCGGACCATTCTTCTTTCATGTTTTGGAGAGACCTTGTTCCCGTATTGCCGTTATCTCAGAGTTTTGGACTTGAGAGATGCATATCACTTGATTGACGATGAGAAGTTCAGGGGCAAGATTCAGCAGTATGTCTGAGAAGTGTAGTTTCCCCATACTATCAGAACACTGACGATGGGTAGGAACTTCTTCTCTGGATCTCTGGCACAATTCGATATCACAAGTCAAACTAGAGCCAAGGCACGTGTTTTGAAATCGGCAAATATGCGAAAGACAGTCACAGCGATTGGAGATGGTAAGATCTAAGCAATGGCTCTGTCATTGTGTCTGTACGCTCTGACAATCCCTCAGCCATTGTAAAGACAGCACCCTTATTGGAAGAAGTCTTCGAACCAATCGTTGCTGAACACAACAGTATGTACATTTGATCTTATCTCTAGAAGAGGTGAATCTGACCTTCATAGTCTTGCAAAGTGCATTACCTCGCTGGGCACCGAGTATGAGCAGGCTACGAGCACTTGAATTATGGGATGGTAAAACACTTGGCGATGAGACGGTTCAAAACATGTTGCATGCTCATTGCCCGCATCTCAACCAAATCAGCATCTATCAATGGTAAGTTCGCATGATCGGGAAGCAGTTACAGTCACTGATATCGCTTTCAAGGCGTGATGAGGACTCGGATCACCAACTCGCTCGTTTCATCAGCAACATGCCTCGAGATACTCTTGCATATTTCAACACAATTGGAGATTGTGGTGTTGGTGTAGAGACCTGTATGGCATTTAACACCCATGCAAAATCTCTAAAATCCTTGTCTCTGGTCCTGCCGAGCAAGGGTATAGATGGCTTGGGCCACATGCAGAGTTGCATCAATCTGGAGACACTGAAGTTGACAGACTTGCAAGCGCCACATGACCTCAAGGAAGCACACGTTGATACGCTCACTGACATGGTCGAATGGCTCAAGCAATGCACCAAACTTCGTGAAATCAGCCTGACTGACTTCGTCTCGGCTCCTGACATCCTAACTCCTGTCTTGACCGAGGAAGGTATTGAGTTGGAAGATCTTGAGATTGGCGCAAGAGATGATTACATGTATGTTCTCAAGGATCATCAAGCCTTCCATGCAGCCATCGGTTTGCAGACGAATTTGCACAGTCTATTCCTCAAAGCAGATTCCGAACCGATGACACCAGATTCCCGCAATCAGCTGTGCGAGTCACTATGCGAATTACATGATCTTCGCTACCTCAAGCTCATCAGATCATCCGACTACTTCCAAGATCCACAAATGAGCTTGTTAGGTGAGAATCTCCTCAAGCTAGAAGATCTCTCGGTCAGTGGTTGGCTGCTAGGTGACTTGAGTTTGGAGAAGTTGTCGAATTGTGCGAACCTCAAGAGTGTCACATTTAACGGACTTTCACAATTCACTAGCAACGGACTCTTGGACTTTATCGACAAGTTAGGACCAGGGAACAAGGGACTTGCTCTTTCGATTGATATGGCTGCTGTTGAAGCGGCTTTGAGCAGTGAAGAGCAAGACTTGATACGTGAGACTTTGGCAACGAAAGTGCAAGGTCGTTTTGAGTATCAACTCGTAAGAGGTAATTCTGAAAATAACCCCTTTTGGTAAATGCGTTGTGCTAATAGATCAACATAGATCCTGAAGTTCCTGAATTCACCGACTCGGATTCGGATTGAGTTGTTGTAAAAAAAAAAAGTAGTATAGCAAGTAATAGAGTCGGTCAAATACTTGTTCTTGTTGAATTTGTGATTCGTGAAGTTGAATTGCACGACGTCCCGTCCCCGACAGCGGCGTGGGGAAGTGGGATGATGCATCCACATCAACATACATCATCCTTGTTTGAATTCAACAACTCTTCTTTTACATGTGGATTATCATCAAAAGTAGTTGGATGATGGCAAACTTGAAGCGTATTCTGGTCGTTGCAGGCTCTGATAGTTCTGGTGGCGCGTAAGTACAATCTTCAGAATCTATCAAGCATAGAATTACATGACTGATCATTGCGTTGAACAGAGGTCTAGAAGCCGATCAAAAAGTCATCGCCGCTCATGGATGTTATGCTATGACTGCCACGACAGCCTTGACTGCTCAAAACACGCAAGGAGTCGTCGGTATCCATGAAACACCATCAGACTTTGTCAAGAAGCAGATTGATGCTTGTGCCGATGACATTGGTGTTGACGTAGTAAAGACTGGTAAATGACTCTTCGAGATTATGCCAGAGATAAGAATGAGTGAGCAAACACTAATTTTGTAAAGGTATGCTGGCATCCGCCAATACCATACATGTCGTGGCCGATGCTCTCAAAAGACACAACATACCTTTCAGCATCGTAGACCCAGTACGAGATACTCGATCCACCACTCTTGTTCAACTCATTCTAGGCTCATACGATAGAACAGGTCATGGTAGCAACCAGCGGCGCTCGTCTCCTGGCCGAAGAAGCAATCCAAACTCTCGTCACAGAACTTCTACCCTTGACCTCCCTGCTCACCCCCAACATCCCCGAAGCCCACCTTCTCCTCTCATCTTCCGGGCGCAAAGCTGCACCAATTACCGATCTTGAAGGCATGAAAACACTGGCCAAATCTGTGGCCGAACTAGGTCCTAAAGCCGTGTTGATCAAAGGCGGACACATCCCTCTAACCAAAGACTACAAGGTCGCTGAGAATGACGATGAGAAGCAGGTTTTGGTCAATGTACTGCTTAGCGAAGGCAAGTATTTTGTTTTCGAGAGCGGGTATCAAGTTGCCAGGAACACGCATGGAACGGGATGTTCGCTTGCTTGTAAGTTCTCACCACGTCATTTACAAGCATCTGAAATTCTCTTGACATACTGATGATCGTAGCCGCTATCGCTTGTAATGTAGCAAGCGGGATGAGTCTAGAAAAGGCCGTCCGCAATGCTGGAAGATATGTCGAGGCTGGTATCAAGACTAGTGTTGATATTGGTAAAGGAGCTGGGCCAATCAACCATTTTCACTCGATAAACATCATGCCATTCTCGTCGTAAGTCAAATGAGTCTATCAGCTCCTTCACAGCATCTGACATTCTCGACAGTGGAAGCTTTGTCGAATGGCTTCTGGAACGTGAAGATGTGCAAAAGGTTTGGAAGGAGTTTACGCACCACGATTTTGTGGAGAAAATGGGCGATGGCACTTTGCCTGTTGAGAGATTCAAATACTACATGGTGCAAGACTACCTCTATCTTGTAAGTCTCTGTCTTCTTGTCAAGCAATGACAAGACTTTTGTTAATCGGTTGCAGACACAATTTGCCAGAGCAAATGCTTTGGCAGCGTACAAGGCAAAAACTTTGGAAGGCGTAGCAGCAGTAAGATATCAGACCCACCAGCAACGTCTTGTACACAGACTGACAGCACTACAGTCTGCTAGTATCGTAACCCACATTCACACAGAGACCAAGCTCCACGTCGAAGAATGCTTAGAGTTGGGCGTCACAATGGACGAACTTCAAACCTCGGAAGAACATCAAGCATGCACAGCATACAGTCGGTAAGAACGATCTTCTCCAATATTGAAATCATCCAGAACAAGACTGTGCTGACGCAACCTTTGACAGCTACATCCTCGATATTGGACAATCAGAAGATTGGCTCGCCCTTCAAATCGCAATGTTCCCTTGTCTGCTAGGTTACCATCACATCGCCAGACGCCTGCATTCTCTTCAAGACCCCAAGGAACCCAGGACGGCAAACCGTTATCGCAAGTGGATTGACAATTACGTTGCTGAAGATTACACTCAAGCTGTTATGAAAGGCATCGGTAAGGATTCCCTAGAGTACCTTCGAGAGAACAAGTGTTTCGTTCTTTTGCTGACTGAGATATTCAGCGTTGATGGAGAAGAACGTGAGTAAGCAAAGTCCACAAAGAATCGAGGAATTGATAGGAATCTTTATCCATGCAACAAAGGTGAGTGGTAGTGTGTGTGTGAGATGGATTGTGGAGAACGTACTGACAAACGACTTCTCGCAGATGGAATGTGGATTCTGGGACATGGGCATGGGAAAGTAGATGAGAAAACAAGCGAAACAGTACATGGGACGGGAAAGACGACAAAAGGACAATACAGACAGGAATAGTCGCACGTACATGATTCAGCGGCTGTCCATAACTTACCAACCCATCTTAAACCAATCATTAGCATCTACAAAAAAACACCACTACTTCAAAGCTTGGAATTTATCAGCCTTGATCAGGTAACAGACCAACTACCATTTTCACACTTTTTCCATACATTTCGTTCTTTCCTTTGCCTGTGGCGCAGCAGGAGAAAAAAAAAAGGGCAAGCGCGAACGACTACTAAATAAGATCGCGCGTGCGGTACAGCCGCTTGCCGCCGCCAACACCAATAAAGGTAACGTAGAACAATCGCAATTCTTAGTGCTAAAGTGACGTGCGGATACGCCGTCAAGTCGCTAGCTCCAGGAACCATTGTCAGAAAAAAAAAGAGACTTGCGGGCACGAAACGGGTAGGTAGATCGCTTCATTCAAGTTAGCAGAAGGGGGAAGAGGGGAGAGAGAGAGGGGAAAGGTCCGAAGGCAAGTAGCATATTAGATCTTTCTAGCCAAAAGTGGAAGAAAAGATTAGTGTTCCAAGATTTGAATCTCACGCATGGTTAAAAACTAGTGAGATCTTAAAAGTGTCAAAGTACCTGGCAAATAAGTGAGATCCAGCTAGTAAGGGAACGAAGAAGAAGGGGTCTCTTTTAGTACGCGGAAACTAGCTCGTGCCGTAGTGGAAAGTAGTGTGCGGCGCAGCGAACGTCGGTGTGTGAGGTATGTTGAAGTACGACATGGCGAACCCTTTTTCCTGCCATCGAATCTTCGATAGTACTGAGTAGTGTAAGCACTACAGTTTCTTTGCGTTTCTTGTTTGCGACATGCCGAGAGTAGTGTGCTGTTTGCGCCTTTTGTCAAAATAAAATTGGCCGTCACGGGGAAATGGTATTTGGCTTCTGATCTTTGTTTAGCTTTCCATTCTTGACATACCAGCGCCAAAATGCACGATTCCTTTGCCGCTACCTCATCGAATAATCGCGGAAGAATCCTCGTACCAGATACTGCTGCGGCCATTTGCTTGTTTTCATGCTTGAGGGGGGGGGGGGGGGGGGGGGGGGGGGGGGGGGGGGGGGGGGGGGGGGGGGGGGGGGGGGCCGGGGGGGGGGGGGGGGGGGGCGGAGGGGGGGGGGGGGGGGGGGAGGACGGCGGGGGGGGGCGGGGGTGGGGGGCAGGAAGAGGCAGGAGCA